>OY856186.1:210324911-210397910 GCA_963693315.1 Diogma glabrata
AATAGAAAGTGAAAGTTAAGAACAAAAATTATTGAATAAAATTAGTGTTTATTGTTTGGAATAAAGTAATCGGGCGGAGGTAAAATTTCTTTATATTTTCTTCCAAACCGTTTTTTTTAAAATAAAACTCGAATTTCAATACATGAAACGTTAATCGGATTATGGGTTTACTATTGATTTAATAAATTTAAAACAGGCTGATCTTCTTTAAAATATGCTATAAGATTATGTCTTAAATACTTAAGATCTTTTAACAACGTGGCTTGGCTCATGGTAATTCAAGAATTTTAGCTTTAGAAAAGTCTATTCATTATTAAATATTTTCGGAGTTACCACCATAGTCTATTTTATCGATCTGCAACGAGAAACTTATAAATAAAATTTCATACATATATTCTTCCTTGCGACATTAAAACCTTTTTTATTTTAGTTAAAAGGGTTATTTGTCCATGTCTTGTGAATCCTAATTATATCTTTATAGTAGTCTATCTTAGATGTATGACCGCATTCTTAAAGTAAAAATAGTAAAGTAAATTATTCTAAGTTCCAACCTTAGAATATCATTTAAGTATTGCAACCTCACTTAGAATTACCTTTGATTTTAGCATTTTAAAGATTCGCTCAATTTTAACCGAGTTGAGATTAATTTCTGTTAAAATGTTTATGAGATAGAACAGTAATCTTTTACAGCAGACATGCCCCGGTCGTCCTTTTAAAAACTGGCCTTTTAAAGAAAAAACTGTTTAATACCCGCCGATAAACAAGTTCATAATTGTTTGCGAAAGTATTTTAGGTATGGCAAGATTCTGATTCAAAGTAGTTGTGAAATTTATCTACTAATTGTGAATCTCATGTTTTAATATACAAAAAAACTTTGATTTTATTAAATGTTTGCTAATTGAGAAAAATCCCCTATTTTACGAAATATAGTAAGAACATTAGCGGATGAAAACTAAATGGCCAAACATTTTATGTGTTGTTGTGACACATTTTTTAATTCCTACTACACATCACATTTTATTATAAAAGCACTTTTATGTATATATATATATATATATATATATATATATATATATATATATATATATATATTAGACTGGTCGTTAAAAACTAAATTTTCCGAGACGCCCCCTAGAAAAATTCTTTGTGGTCAAAAAACCACAACGGCATTATTTTTTTTTTTTTTAAATCAAAAGAACACGTGCCGCAAAATCGTCGAAGTTGATTTTTTGAAAAATTCGTAGATTTTTTCAAATATCTCATAAAATATGCAAATGTCAAAAAAAATCACATAATAATTTTTGTAGGAAATTTAATTTTCTACAAAAAAAGCCTATGTCATTTTTTCCCGAAAACGTATAGTTCTCATGATATATTGAAATTAAACTTGTAAGTTTTCGTAATTTTTAAAAAACATAAAAATTAAAGATGACGAAAAAGTCCTAATTTTCTTCTTATGCTATAGAATGAAATGTATAAAAAAATAATCGTGACAAAAAACATCAAAATTAGTACTTTTTCGTCGAAATTTTCATCATTTGGTTTTACGAGTTTCGAAGAATTTCACGTTTTATTTCAAAATATCATCAGAAATATAGGTTTTAGGAAAAAAATGACTTAGACTTTTTTTGTAGAGAATTGAATTTCCTACAAAAATGATTCTGTGATTTTTTTTGACATCTGCATATTTTATGAGATATTAACAATTTAGTCAAAAAATAAACTTCGATGATTTTGCGGCACGTGTTCTTTTGACTTAAAAAAAAAAAAAGTAGTGCCGTTGTGGTTTTTTGACCACAAAGAATTTTTCTAGGGGGCGTCTCGCAAAATTTAGTTTTTAACGACCAGTCTAATATATATATATATATATATATATATATATATATATATATATATATATATATATATATATATATATATCTATATATATATATATATATATATATATATATATATATATATATATATATATATATATATATATATATATATATATATATATATATATATATATATATATATATATATATATATATATATATATATATATATATATATATATATATATATATATATATATATATATATATATATATATATATATATATGTATATATATATATATATATATATATATATATATATATATATATATATATATATATATATATATATATATATATATATATATATATATATATATATATATATATATATATATATATATATATATATATATATATATATATATATATATTTAGCAAGGTCGATTATGCCCTTCTCAACCTTAGTACATATAGGTACCTAGACTAAGTGAGAATTTATAAAAAAATTAGAGTGAAAAATTTTTACTCTTTTTTAATATTTTACATGAAATTTTCCCGGTTAAATTTATCAAAACTTTAATTTTTAATGATGGCGAAACCCAAAAGCATTATTTTTTCTTTTTGTTTTTTCATTTTCTAACGGTGTGAACTTTTACCCAAAACATACTCAAATTACAGATAGCCGTTTTGTTTTTTAGCCAGAAAATTATATTTAAATATTTACTTACCAAAAATATGCCAGGTCTGGTTTTTAAAAAAATATAGTATACCTATAGATGGTGAATTATTCCTTATTCCTTAAATTCTAATAAAAAATTTATATAAATTGTTTTTCTATAGTATAAACTAAAATACCTACGTATCAAATATTTCAGGTAATTTTAAAAAAATATTCAAAATTTTATAAAAATTTTGAAATAATGTATGTGATTTTCACATTACATTTCATTAATTATAATGATCATTTCAAACGTTCAAGCAAAAGCACTATTATAGTGAAGACGTAAAACATCAGTGAATAACTCAATATTAAATTGTTAAATTATAAAAATTGGAAAAAGCTAGACAGACCTACCATATTTTTTATTAGTCAATATTCATATATAATAATACGAGTCGTCAAATAATAGTCGATTATTTTTCATAATCATTATTACGAATGTCAGTTGAGGAAATTTTTATCCTCAAATGGCATGAGTGGTAATGTTGAAAAATAATCGACTAATAGTTTGGTGACGAGTTGTATTTAGCAGGCAATTTAACGAACAGAAATAGTAACATTATTTCATACAACATAATCATACATAATAAAATATTATTTCATCTTAGTAGGCGCATAAATGTTATAAATTTGAAATTTATTTTTGACAAATAAACATAAACATGCAATCATTTATGAATAAAAACGGACATTTTTACTATTTGCAAATTGCATTTTCACATAATTTTGTATGTGAATTTTTCTTTTAAATTAATATATTAAGTAGGCCGAAAATATTCGAAAATATTCGCTGTTCCTTCCCACCAGAAAAAAATAATCGAAACAATTCGTTTTGATTTGTTAAAAAATAGTAAATGAAGCGTTTTTATTGGACCTAATCGAAACTTTATTTAGTGAGTTGAATTGTCAAATATATTTTTCTCGTCAACAAAACGCCTGTCTGTAATTTGAGCATGTTTTGGGTAAAAGATTAAATCTTTAGAAAACCAGAAAAAAAGGCACTAACAAAAGGGTTTCGCCATATTTGAAAATTAAAGTTTTGAAAAATTAAACCGGAAAATATTTCATGTAAAATAAGTATAAATTTTGGTGTGTAATACCTTTTAACCTAAAACAGTGAAAAATAACCGGCAAATTTGTTTTTAGTAAACGGCACAAAGTACAAAATATTTCAAACTTTTAGTACTTATATTCAAATGCCTTTTTCTCGAAAACAAACATAACCCTTGTCTATAATTTTAGTATGTTTTGGGTAATAATAAATCTTTAAAATGATAAAAAATAAAAGAAACAAATGGTACTTTATCAAATCAAACATGGTGATTGTAAAATCTAAAAGCTAAAAAATATGCATTTTATCTATTAGTGTAACATTTTTGACTAAATTTTTTTGACAACATTTCAAACAAATAAAAAATCATAGAAATCGGTTAATCCGTTCGAGAACAATTTAACTTTAAAGATGCGTTGTCTCTAAATTTCTTAACAAATTTCGAGCCACTCTGATGCAAAATTAAGAAAAAAACACGTAGTAATTTTTTTTAATATACTAAACATTACCACATCTTTGCCATTTGATTCGATTTTTCATCTGTAACAAAACCATGGCAACAATGTTAAATTTCATACAAACAGTAATAGTTAAAAGAATCTGAAATAAATTTATACTAATATAATATGTACATTATTTTTAAAAATACTAATGTGATGCATTTGAAAAAGTATTAAAAAGCATTGCGTTGTAGTGAAGCAAGACGTGAAAATATTAGCGTGATGTCTACTAGAGCTATTTCCTTAAATTTAAAAACTCTCTTTGTAAAGATTTTAAAACAAAATAAAGAATTATTCAGAAAGTGTGTTCGTTTTTATGAAAATGAAAGACGATTTTCTTATAGTAATTAAACATTTTATTTAATTATATTGTTGCGTTTTTCCAACATTCCTTCGAATTGGCCTTACTCTCAGTTCGATAAACGTACTTCCCAAATTTATTCCTGGATTCGATCACTGATTAGTAAGCGTTTTAGCGTTTCAGGTTTTATTATGTATTCAACTCCTTAATTATTCCCAACAACAGGAAAACAATACAGCAAACAATATTCCTATCTAGAATATTCTTCCAACAGCTCCGAAACTCCAACGGTTTATTGTAGAAATTTCCAGTACGCAGCGTTCAAAATAATACACAAATTAATTCTATAGAATAACACTTAAAACTTTACTTACAAAAACTAATTTAAAAATATCTTCTATTTACACGATTTTATATGCCGGTTAAATATTGACAACTTTCGTTTACAATCAATTAATTCCGCCTAAGAATACCTGCTTAAATACTAAATTGTGCACACTCTAGAAAAATCTACCTTATCAAAAAAATGTGTGACATTAACTTTAAAAGAAAAAGGTTAAAACAAATTATTTTTGACCTTTCCAAGAAAAAAACAACATCAATTGTTTGTGTTTTATAATCATTGATGATGACTATGAATTAAAATTTAATTTTGTACATTTTGTCTTCACTTATGTTGAATTGAATAGAACTTTATGTTATATTTCGTTGATTTTGTTAAAACAGTAGCAATATATTGTACACTCTGGTCCAATAACTTTTGCCATCATTCTGGTAGTTTCATGATTCCACGCTTAAAAAGCTTCTGGTCTTTACTATCAAAAACCTGGTTTAGGTAATTTTGGAGCTCCTTCTTTGAAATAAAGGTTTTACCTTCCTTTTTTGTAGAGGCCGGCACAAATAATAATCAGATGGTGCCAGATCTGGAAAATATGTTGAGTGTAGCAGTACATCCCATCCAAGCTGCAAAAGTTTTTGACGAGTTAAGAAACTTGTATAAGGTCTCGCAATCTCTTGGGTGAAACACAACACCTTTTCTATTAATCAATTATCACCTTTTCTTTCCTTTAAAGTGAATCATTCATTTTGTCCTGCAGCTGATAACAGTACACTTCAGAATTGATCGAGACATTCTTTGGTAGAAGCTCAAAAAATTTTTCTTTTGGAATCCTACCAAACAGACGGCATCACCTTTATTTTATGAATATCGGCTTTTGATGTGCTTTGAGCCAGTTCATTTTTTTACTCCAAGACATCTTGAATTTAACATTGTTGTAGACAGCCCACCCAGTGATGATGCTCTTTAAAATGGGTTATTTTCTTGACGTTTGATGAGCAAATCACAGACGTCAAAGTAATGCGATGACACAAATTTCTCTCTGTAAAGTGTAAGAACATGAGGAACCCATACGTCGAGCATTGAGATTAAACCTAAACGTTTCAAATGATAATGAACGGTACAATTTTACAAATTTAATCTCTCGGCGATCTCATGAGTTGTTATTCGCCGCTGTGTATCAATTAATGCGTTTATGGTGTTTTCATCTGCTTTAGCTTGCCTTCCATAACGTGGTGCATGTTCAACATCAAAATTGCTAAAACAAAGTTTTGCAAACCTCTTTTGACACTAGCGTATTGTCAATACATCTTCTCCATACACATCGAACATTTCTTTTCTTGCTTTTAAACTGCATTTTTGCCTTTTCCATAATAAATTAAAACTAGGAATCGCCCAGTGGCCGAAATTCAGCCATTGTAAATAGAAATTGTAAATAGACCTCCTAACCAAATAGCTACAACACATTATTTCAGAGTTTAATTAATTGATATAGATTGATTTTGAATTGTGAAACAAAATAACTTGAAAAAAAACAAAATAGCCGAACAAAAAACTCAAAAATCACAATTATCACATTTTTGCCATTTTTTCTGAAAAAAATCGTCAAAATTCAAAAAAAAGTATTTTTCGACACATCTACTCAAAGTATTTTTCCTTTCCTACAATATACATATTGCCACACTTTTGATGGAGCAAATATTTTAAAATTGTACCGCATAAATTATGCTTGCGTATGTATATATAGATAGATATAGATTTTGAATTGTGAAACAAATAACTTGAAAAAAAAAACAACAAAATAAACGAACAAAAAACTCAAAAAACACAATTATCACATTTTTGCCATTTTTTCTGAAAAAATCGTCAAAATTCAAAAAAAAGTATTTTTCGACACATCTACTACTCAAGACCTTTCCTACAATATACATATTGCCACACTTTTGATGGAGCAAATATTTTAAAATTGTACCGCAAAAATTATGCTTGCGTATTTATACATAGATATGTCGAAAATGTTGCTTTTCACTTTCCATATTCCATCCATACAAGGCTTCCAAAGCAAGCCTTGTTATATCACTGTCAAAATATTTAACGATTATGTGGCGTAAGTGTGAGGTTTGCTGTGAAAAATGTTGGCTGTTGGGAAAAAACAAACTCACTTTCCGAACACCTTACACTTTTAACTAAAAAAAAATTGTTGTGTAATGGAATTACATTATGTGTTACAACAACTAAAAGACATCTTTTAAAACCTAGGTAACACAAAAACATGCATTCCGAGGCGTTGATTGTCGAAAATTTTGTTTTTTGTGTATTTATTTTTTTTTCTAAATGGATGAAAACAACATTCATTTTCATACCTGTATGTAGCATCAAAAACAAAATATGTTTTTCCAACAGTTGATTACAAAATGTGAAATAGTCACTTTACATCATGAAATCTCTATATAATAAATGATGTACAATATTTTTTTTGTAACACATGCGCAAAAAATATCAAATTTTGTTCTAAAATAAAATAAACGAAAAATGTCGAATATATGCCTGCAAAATATTTTTAATTCTTCGAAAAAGTATTTTTTCGGCAAACGGCTGTAAAGTTTAACTTTACTGCCGCTGGGGAGTAGCTAAAGTCTTACTTTTTAGCCGGTAAAAGAAACACCATTTTTGTTTTATCTGCCGGCGGCTGTAAAGTAACTTTCATATTTTTACGGCGGCTGTAAAGTAATTTTCATATTTTTACGGCGGCAGTAAAGTAATTTTCATATTTTTACGGCGGCAGTAAAGTAAAATAACATGATATTATTAATTTGTTCAAAACAGAATGCATTTCAGTTCATTTTAATGAATTAAATCAATAAAAATTAATTTCAGAAAATTTATTTTGTAAAACATATTTATAAAAAAATTTGATGCATTAATTTAATATTTTTAAACAAATTTAAACGTTTGCCGAAAAAATAGTGAATTGAATTCGGAGCTAAAGTGACTTTTTATGTTTCGTCTATAATTGTCGGCCTCCCTACGGTCGGCCGCCAAACTATAGACTCAACACAAAAAGTACAACTTTAGCTCCTAATTCAATAATATACTATTGTGCACGCGAAAGTATTCTATACAGGCGAAAAAAATATGTCACACATCAAAACAAGCACGCAATAGCTATTTATGTATTAAGGGCATGAAGTATGTCTTTTCCGCTTGAGAGTGAAATTGTTGCTCTAGCCGTTAGCCGAGAGAAACAATCACTCGAAAGCAAAAAAGATACTTTATGCCTGAATTGCATACAAGATTTTTTGTACGAGTAAGATTCTGTATTATTTGCATAAATAAAAATACATATATTTACATAAAATAGTAAAATATTTTTTAGAAAATTATTTTATCAAAGTAGTATTTCGAAATGGGTAGTGAAATCCGAAATTCTACGTCTACGCCGTGCTACCTGGGTAATGCTAACAGAATTAGGTTGGTGTAGTTGAGAGGGGCAGAGTAAATACTGCATATACTCAATGATTCTGCACCATGGCGAGTCATTGGCGCCACAAAACCAATGCAACTCAAGCGTCTGTTCTCCATGTTAGGGGCGGCTTGGAGCGGGCGTCTATCTTGGATCAAGCGGTTCGCTATATAAACGTGTAGCAAGCGTCTGTTCTCCATGTTAGGGGCGGTTTGCAGCGGGCGTCTGTCTTGGATCAAGTGGCTCGCTATATAAACATGTAAAAAGGTTGTTTCTGGTGACCTTAAGATGCAGAACGAACCCATTCACGAAAATTTGGGTTGGGCGAAGGGCTAACACCCCATTTCTGTAAAAAACTACTTGTCATGAATTCTGAACACAGGCCTCGGATTATCTCGGATTCATTATTAGAACGACCTCGGAAACTGTACCCGGACTACGATTTAAAAATGGGAACCTGGAACGTGCTAAGCCTTAGAAGACCAGGAGATCTACTGAAACTTACAAACCAAATCAATAGCTATACACTGGATATAGTGGCGTTACAAGAACTAAGATGGCCAGGGAGTGGAATCCACGAAACAGCCAAGGGATACACTCTCTACTATTGCGGTCATGAAAACGGAGGAGAATTTGGAGTTGGCTTTCTCACACATCGTCGCGTGAATCAACATGTTATCGACTTTCGCCCAATTAATATGCGGATATGCACAATGAGAATCCGTACGCAAAAATTTAATGTAACGATCATCAATGTTCATGCACCTACTGAAGACAAAGCAGATGACATTAAAGGCCTGTTCTTTCTAGAACTCAAAGAAGTCATCAATAACATCCCGCGGCACAATATAAAAATCGTGGTAGGTGACTTCAATGCGCAAATTGGTAGAAGCGCAGAACTTAAAACACATGTCGGCCCTAACAGCTTGCATCATACTAGTAACAATAACGGCTTTCGCACAGCTGAACTGGCTATGATGTATGATCTAGTAATTTCTAGCACTTTCTTTCCTCATAAGAGAATCCACAAAGCAACGTGGAAATCAAATGATGGAAGAACTGAAAATCAAATCGATCACGTCATGATTTCTAAGAGACACTCTACAAGTGTAACTGACGTTCGATCATACAGAGGTGCTGATATGGACACCGATCATATGCTTGTCATCTTTAAGTATAAGTGCAAATTATCATCTACATTTAATAGGCAAGCAAAAAAGACCGACCTGGAAACACTGAATAGATATCAGGAAATTGTAACGCAAAACATAGAAGAGCATGACATCCCATCTGAGATGCCATTAAACATACAAGAAGAATGGCAAACGCTTCAATCAACCATCATATCCGCAGCACAAACTACAATCGGAAAACGACCACCGAAATCACGTAACGAATGGTTTGATGACGAGTGCCGCGAAAGCATTGAGCACAAACAAAAACTGCGAGAAAAATGGTTAACAAGAAACACCCGAAGCTCCCAAACTGATTATCTATGCGCCAGAAAAGCCTCAGCAAAACTCCTACGGAAAAAGAAACGCGAACACACGAAGAGCTGTATCGAAAACATCAACCAACATGCGGCTAATGGAAATTCGAAAGAGGGTTTTGCCAATGCGCGGAATCTGACCAAAGATTTCCACCCAAGATCTACAGCCATCAAAAATGGAAACAAAGAGCTTACAACAAGTGAACGTGATGTGCTAGAAGTATGGCGATCCCACTTCCAAGACCTACTGAATAGGACGAATGAAGTTCATCCTATTCGAACAATTGCTCCGTCAAGTGAGGAGATTTTTGTTCCTCACAATAGAAGAAGTGGAAGCTGCCATCAAAAAATTAAAAAATGGCAAATCACCAGGTATCGATGGAATCCCTGCAGAACTACTTAAGAATGGAGGAGCAGCTCTGGTCTCACGTATATATGATCTGATTCTTGCAATCTGGGACCAAGAAGAACTACCTGCTGAATGGAAAACAGCTCTCATTGTTCCGCTACATAAAAAAGGTGACCGCCTAAAGTGTGCAAATTATCGTGGAATCGCACTGTTGAACACTGCATAGAAAATACTAGCTAATGTCGTACTTGCTCGGCTCATCCCGTTTGCCGAATCTATCATTGGCGACTATCAGTGTGGTTTTCGTCCCAACCGTTCAACCACAGATCAATGTTTTACATTAAGGATGATTCTGGAAAAATGTTGGGAGTACAACATCAGCATTCACCAGCTCTACGTTGATTTCAAGCAAGCATATGATAGCATCATCCGCGACAACCTCTGGTCTGCACTCATATGCCTTGGTATCCCAGAGAAACTTGTTTCTCTGTGCAAACTCACAACATCGAGATCAAACTGTAGAATAGCAATCGAAGGGTCAGTTTCTGATTCTCTTGATATAACATCAGGTGTTCGACAAGGTGATGAACTCGCGTCCGTACTATTTAATTTGGCGCTTGAGTACGCGATAATAAAAAGCCGAATTGAGACACAAAACTGCATATATAACAAATCTAGTCAAGTTCTTGGCTACGCAGATGATATTGTGCTTCTCGGACGTAGAACAAGCGATATCAAGGATAGTCTCTCTCAGCTTGAAAGAAATGCTAAACGACTTTGATTATGCATTAACACCGGCAAGACTAAACTTTTAACAACATCCAGGAATATCCCTCCCGGCAATCTGAATACTGGCGACTATGAAGTGGAACGTGTAGAAAACTTCAAATACCTCGGGTCTGTAATAACATCGTCAAATGACATGCAGGCAGATATTAAAGCTCGTGTCTCAGCCGCATACAGAGTTTTCTACGCATACTCAAAACTTTTGCGATCTAAACATCTTTCGCAGTCGTGCAAACTCACACTTTACAAAGCATTAATTCGACCTGTGCTTACCTTTGGAAGCGAAAGCTGGACACTGACTTCCTCCGATTGTAGAATTTTATCAACATTCGAGAGGAAAGTCATACGAACAATTTATGGTCCATGTAAAGTTGCTGAAAATCAGTATAGAATCCGAATGAATCATGAAATCAGACAGCTTCTTGGAGGCTGCGATGTAATCGGATTCGGTAAATCTAACCGGATTAGATGGTTTGGTCATGTAGAAAGGGCACCATTAGATAGAATGATTAAAAAAGCGTCCCAACAACAACCAACTGGTGTTCGTCGAAGAGGAAGACCTAGACAACGCTGGCGTGATGACATCATCCAAGACCTTCGTGATATAGGATGTCGAAACTGGGGTCAACTGGTCAGGAAACGAGACGATTGGAAGCTGATTGCACAGACGGCAAAATCCCTCCATGGGATGTAAACGCCAGAGAGAGAGAGAGAGAGAGAGTATTTCGAAATAATAGTAATACAATAACTTTAGGCATTGTTATTTCAATTTTAGGCATTGTTATTTCACTTTTAGCATTGTTATTTCAATAGGAAAAAAAGAACTGCTTTATGTACAATTTTTGCATCGCAAAAGTGAATTTTACGGTTTACCCGTACAAAACAGCTATTTATGTATTAAGGGCGTAAAGTATGTTTTTTCCGCTTGAGAGTGAAATTGTTGCACGAGACGTTAGACGAGAGAAACAACCACTCAAAAGCAAAAAAGATACTTTATGCCTGAATTGCATACAAGATTTTTTGTACGAGTAAGATTCTGTATTATTTGCATAAATAAAAATACATATAAAGGGTGTCTCAATAAGAGTGCACTTTTTAAATTGGGAATCATGTTTTTTCGTGCAAGTGGCAACTCTGAAATTTGACGGCTATCACCTATGTTTATTCCGATTATTAAAAATGGAGCGCTTTTCGAAAGAAAATCGCGTTAAAATTGTGAAAACTCATTACAAAAATGACAATTACAAAAGTGACTGTGAACGGCATACGTTACAGGAATATGATACCGCAGTTCTTGTGGCCTCAACTGGACGGCATGGATCTGGACAAGATGTGGTTTCAGCAGGACGGCGCCACCTGCCACACTGCGCATGAAACAATCGACTTATTGCAGCAATGATTTTCAGAACACGAAATTCTAATGTCAATTGGCCACCAAGATCGTACGATTTAACGCCGTGCGATCTTTTTCTTTGGGGTTTTGGAAATCTCAGGTATATGCGAATAAACCAGAAACAATTCCTGAGCTCAAATCAGAGATCCAACGCGTCATCGGTGAGATACAGCTACATCTATGTGTAAAAGTCATGGAAATTCCATGAAGAGTAATGGCCTGTCATCAGAGACGTGGGGGCTATTTGCTGGATATTTTATTCCATACTTAATCGGAACATGTCTTCTTTACAATCCAATAAAAATATCACAACTCTCTCATAAAATACGTGTTTTTATTTTAAAAAGGAAAAGTGCACTCTTACTGAGACACCCCTTATTTACACAAAATAGTAAAATATTTTTTTAGAAAATTATTTTTTCGGCAAACGGCTGTAAAGTTTAACTTTACTGCCGCTAGGGAGTTAGCTAAAGTCTTACTTTTTCGCCTGACAGCAAAAATAAAGTCTAGCGACAGTAAAAGTAACGCCATTTTTATTTTATATTACGGAGGCTGTAAAATAGCATTTGTTATTTGTTAATTTGTTATTTTTTCAAACACATTGTATAGCCATGACAACAAAAAATAAGTTGATTCTCATATTATGAAATTTTGAAAAGGCTGCTTTGATAATAAAATTTTATTCATTCAAATTTAAATGTTTTTTTCACTTTTTTGGAAGTAATTATGACGATACAAATTCATATTTATAAAAAGTTTGATGTATTAATTTCATATTTATAAAAAATTTAAACGTTTGCCGAAAAAATAGTGTATTTAATTCGGAGCTAAAGTGACTTTTTGTGTTTCGTCTATAATTGTCGGCCTCCCTGCGGTCGGCCGTCAAACTATAGACTCAACAAAAAAAGTATCACTTTAGCTCCTAATTAAATAATGTACTATTATCCAAGTAGTTTTTCAAAATAATAGTAATAATAATAACTTTAGGCATTGTAATTTCAATTTTAGGCATTGTTATTTCAATGGGAAAAAGGGCCTGCTCTACGAACAATTTTTGAATCGTAAAAGTGCATTTTACGGTTTGCTCGTACAAAATAGTACATTATGATGCTAGGACGTAAAGCTAAAGATTTTGGACGTATGTGGAGTTTGCAAATCGAGGCGCTAGCCGATATTTGCACCCACATTAAGTCCAAAATAGCTTACGTCCGTGCGTCATATACTATTTTTTATTCGTCGCTAGCAAAATATTTAAAAAAAATTGTTTTTCGGCAAACGGCTGTAAAGTTTAACTTTACTGCCGCTATGGGAGTTAGCTAAAGTCTTACTTTTTAGCCTGCGACAGCAAAAGTAACGCCATTTTTATTTTATATTACGGAACCTGTAAAGTAGCATTTGTTATTTGTTAGTTTGTTAATTTTTCAAACATATTGTATAACTATGACAACAAAAAATAAGTTGAAATTCTCATTGGATTATGATATTTTGAATTATTGTATGTTACTTTGACAACAAAACATAACAAACAATTTCATTGGATAATGAAATTTGGAATTATTGTAGAACTATGACAACAAAATAACAACTAGTAACTTCGAGCTCACATCCGTGCTTTGATTGTAAACGTGTAGAAATTCGGAATAAGGATTGGCTCTGAAGATTGAGATGGCTCTTGCTTTGATTGGTGCGACGCAACATGGTTCGAAACTACAAAAAAACTAACTGATCCTACATAAGCGAAGAGGATTCGAAATAAGCTTTTGCCAATTGCAGTTTCAAAATATAATATGAACCACTTTAAACTCTCGAATCAAAAAGGAATTTGCTTAAGTAAACCCACGTGCTTGTTTTATTTAATCTTTTTCTAATATTTTCCACTGCTTATCTTGATGTGACGAAAGTTCCCCATAAAATGGCGAGAGTACTCGGCATGGGGCATATTCGCCAATTTGCAGTCTTTCAAGAAAAACGCATTTTCAAGAGAATCAGGGAGATGATAAAAAGCAAAAAAGTTGGTTAACAGGTTTAAGTTATGTACATTTGCAGTTTACAAATTTAGGAATATATAAGTAGAGTTTTTTTTATTGTTGCAAGAAAAAAAGCGAAGAATGCGCCCCATATGCATTGCATAAAAAATAGTAGACCAAATTTCCTTTCAAATGCTCGATTGAAAAAATTTGTTTGGTTAAAAATCGACCGAAATACGGCTACTCGAACAGATTTTTCAATTTTTATCCTTCTTTTACCCCAGAGGCCCTATTCCCGCACACATATTTGTCAATCGACAATATGGTCAATTTCACCAAAATGTTCTGCAACTTTGTTCAAAAAATGGTATTCCATAACCCAATTTTATGTATCATATAGGTTTGTGTCTTAGTTAGAAAAAAAATTATAACGGATTATAACATATTTTTGATACCAGATTCGAAATAAAACAATCGAAAATGTCGTTTTAAGGAACTTTTTTGATAACTTCTTTTTAATTTAATCTTAAAATATGCAAAATAAAAATAAATTTAATAACTAAATATTATTAAATGAAAAATATAATTAATTAACATTATTAAAGACTTATTTTTGCAATATAAATTAATTTTTACGCCAATCGATAAAAAAAATGTATGTTATGTTCAATTGATTGATAATAAATAAATATGTATACAAACGCATGGTGCTGTTATATATAAGAAAATTTATATAAGAAAACTTTATTGTATGAATCCATTTTCAAGTTATTTAATTTAAGTCAAATGAAAACGCGACTTTTTTCTCCTGTGCAGTGTCCACAACAACAGTTTCTTGAACCTATTTTTGACAAATGATACAGAAACAATTAAAACAAACTCCACCAACCTCATTTGATTACTTGCTAGTATTAGCAATAGAAAATTTATCCCAGTCAAAGTAATTCTTTGCCGCGTTTGGAATTATAAACCCACTGATTGCGTTGAAAATGTTAATCAGCCAATGCTGTGGAAAAAGAGTGTACATTGTATTCAGCAGGTTCCTAACACAGCACTAAGCCGTTCTGCTGTAACTAAAATCGTTCTGCGCCAATTTATTTCAAAACTGCCAAATGCGTCTGTTTGTTGGTTCACGCAAAACAGTGGTAATTGGTGATGAGGAATAAACGAAACGCGTTTAAAATTAGAATTTAAAAAATACTGCAGAAACTATTAAGATCTTTAAGAAGCCAAAATACATCAGCCGCTATAAAATTGATTGAACCAAAAAAAGGATTTTAGATTAATTGAATAAATAATTTCGCTCAGTGATTTGTAACCCTCAACTGTTGCCCTTGTTTTCTATATCGACTAGACAAAACTAAAAAATTTAAAATGTGATGGAAAATCTAATCTTTCCTTGAGTCTTAGGTAATCATTAGTATGCTAATAACAAAAATTAGTACGTGGTTTTTTATTTTTTCTCAGTTTTGACACATGGTAGTTCGATTTTATTTTAAAATTTTTAAAACTTTTGAAATTTTTTTAAAAATTTAACGCTTATTTTAATTTATTATGTATCAATTTTTTATTGTAATTTAAAAGGTAATTCACCAATCGGTATGCCAAATTTCTGGAAAATCTGCGTCTGCCATATTTTTTGTCAGTAAATATTTAATGCGATGGAGCTTTTACTCATATTGTCACCCAATATAAGGATAAAAGACTAAATTTTCTTTTTAATATAATGTTTCGTAGGCAGGCACTACAATTTGTGTCACAACAAAACAACAAACTCTTTTAATACCAAGATTCCACAACAAAATGCGTTCTAAGACGTTGATGGACGCAGAACTTTTTTTAAGTTATTTTATATTCTTTGTTAAAGAATGGATAGCTATCCTATCACATATAAAATATGACATAGGACAATATTTCATGAAAGGATAGAGAAAATAAAAATAAAAAAAGCAGCAAAATGTTTGATCTCATCGAATTTTCGATAATTTATCATAAAAAGCAATGATTTGGTTGGTATGTTGGACAGTTAAAAAAAGTAAAATTTTAAAGAAATAATTTTTTTTCGATTCGATGGTGAAGGTGATGTGATGATGTAGTATACTGTGATACCCAACATTTTGCTGAAGAAGTTAATAGGAATTTTGTATTGAAAAATTGCAGCAAAACTAAAACGGGGTTGCCAATAATCGAGCTAGTGGCATATTCCTTGATTATTTAGCGCACTGTTCAGTGAATTAAGCCACACATAGAGTTATATGAAGACTCGTTTCTTCGAGCAAGCAATAGTGTGCCTTCATCAATATTCCATGGCTAAGATTGAGGGTACCACCGTTGAAAGAATACAGTCCATCTGCCAGGCTTCTTCAGGTATCACCTTGGCTAGTGAAGTGATATATCGCTGCTATTGCCAGCAGTATGTAACATCTCACGTTAACTCGTATGTCAATAGCAGGGATGGAGTACGCCGGGTTGTCACACGTAAATCAAAATTTGTAAAAAATCACATATCAATAGAAACTGCTCCAAGCGGAAAAACAAAAAAAGAAAAAAATATAAAAAATGCAAGATATTTTTATAAAGCTTTACTAGGTGCCTTTAAAAAAATTATTGAAATAGTTTGGGATTTTTGAGATCAATTAAACTCAAGTAAGTAAAGAAGTAATTGGAATTTTTTCAATCCAAAGGTATGGTTTGAAGTTTCTCAGAAAAAAACTCCACTTTACATTTTTCGTGTTTCGGATGAATTCGAACCTTCCTCTTCTGTGCCCGACCCGAATCCTTGGGCAGACACGCTATCGATTACGCCGTTGAGGCGATGACAGTTTCGAAGTTGAAACTTCTTCATCACTTATTTATTTTTACTTAAGATGAATTTTTCCACTGTCATTAGACTCCATATTATGGAAATGTTTTTTTTACATTATTGAAATAGGTTATTGCGTTCGAACACAATTTAACTTTAACCTTTGCTTAATTGCTTATCACCAAATTTCTTTACAAATTTTGAGCCACCCTGTGTTAAAACTAGTGAAAAATTAAAAAGAATAAAATTAATTTTAATTTTGAAACGATATTCCAGTGTAACATTGGTTTTAGAAAATATAATAAATTTACCGTGATGATGACAAGGTCGAAATATTGAGAAGATATTTTTAGTGGTCTATAATACTAATTTGTACACAATACACATACATAAAAAATGACTAAATAATGAATTTTACACGATTTTTTTACAAACAAATCACACAATAATACTTCCAAAGGCCAATAACATAAAAATTTGAATAAGGGAAAGTAAATACATTTTTAATAGTATGATCATAACTGATGGCGTGTTTAAAGAAAATTATAGTGAATAAATTTTATTTGTGTTTTATTAGCTCATATTATCTTGGAATAATCGTTTCAATTATTTAAATCCTAAAAATTTTTATAACATTTTAATCATAAACAAAAATTTTTTATTAAATGTTTATTGACCTCAATTTTATATTTTATCATAATCATTCTAATTTAGTTATTTTTTTAAATAATTTCAAGTTTTGTACAAAAAATAAAAAAACTTTACGATGCGTATCAAATCTGTAAATGCAATCGACGGAAGTTGGTTCCGGTTTTTTGTGTCCAGAAATTTTTTTTTATTTATTTTTACAGAAACAAAATTATGAGAGAAAAATGGTATCTAACAATAGAGATAGTTTTATTTAAAACTAAAACTTATTTATAAAGAATAATGGAAAAGTAAATTTTATACGTCATATGTTCATGTGAATGCACTAAAATTATAAAATTAATTGATTATGCCTGAATTCTAAACATATATAATTATGGGAATAGTTTGTTTTGATTTTATTTGAGTATTGTTTACGGCACCTAAGCGTGATATGATGACATGTGACAGACCTACTGGTGACCTTACAGTTAAATTTGTATTAATCTAAAACTTTGTATACGTTTGAATAGTTTAGTAATTTCAACATATTCTGTTTTTGTGATTGTATTTTTTTTCCAAAATAATATAACAGGAAAACAACATTTGATTTCACTATTTGTATACACCAATCAATTATACACATAATTTAATTTAATTTTATTCTACTCGTAGGTAAAGTGAAATTTTCGCTATTTTTCTATTTAGTTGTAAAATTAATTAAATTTTTATTTAATTTTTATTAACGATTTGTCGAATTAAAGTTTTTATATTTTCGAAAATGTTGTTTTTATTATAAATTGAAAATTTACACTTTACACATGAGCTATCTTAGTTGGGGCACAATACTTCATACATCTACAAATTATAACAAATAACTTCCACGGGCCACTTCCACCTAATTATCGATTCTAACTAAACAAGTCGCAAGTAGACAACTAAACAAGTCACAACAGTGACAACTAAACAAGTCGAAAACCACAGTAGTAATTTTATTCATAAAAAGAATCTTAAAAGTTTACGTTATAAAACGAAAAGTCAAAAGTCTTAAACTTGATTTGCTGGAATCTTTCGGATTCTGCAAAGCAATGCATTTTAACAATAACACTAGTTTACATTCTACAAGAAAAATCTCCCTAAATTAAACCCAACTTATCCTATAGATTTTGACCTGCTGAACACGAATATCATATTCATTTTTTTAGTTTAGCTCTTGTTTTTGAGATATTCACTAAAAACGTAAAATGAATAAATGAAACAAGTGCATAGTAAAGATACTAACAAACATTTTGAGTTTTTTTTTGAAAAAATCTATCAAGGATTCTGGAAATTATACTCGAAAAAAGTTGAAAAAAAATCAAAAATTTCCGTTTTTTTAAAAATTCAACGAATTTTGAACAAATAATAATTGTAAAATTTTTTTAATTTTTTGGAGCCTACAGTTAATTCAATATCCTTTCTTTTAAGTTAAAAATCACGAATTTTGGTGCAGGTTATTCATGTTTTCCCAAAAAAAAAATATTTACTTAGAATAATTTAAATTCTGCTACATAATTGATTTATGTATGAGTTGTGATACAGATTTTCGAGTTGAAATTGCGAGTTATGGTCAAATCTGGTCGTAACACAACGTTACGTTACGTTAGCACGTTAACACGGTCGTTAACACAACGTTAAAACGTTAAATGAGCATTTTCTCTATTGTACCATCTTGAATGTGTTAAGTTGCAGTTGACATAACTATTTTTCGACATCCACGGTTTATCTTCATTTAGTTTAATGCCAAAGTAATGAAGGTATGCAATTCTTATTTATGGAGTGATTTTTTTAGCAGGATGTATTATGCAAATTCCACAAATAAAACAAAATGAATTTGGTCTATATTTTGACTTGAAACTTTTTGAAAAGCCATTTAAAAAAATTTAACTTACACTTTACTATTTTAAAAAAATTCTCAACTGATGTTTGAGAACGACAGAACTTGTAAAATATTATTTTCGATGCGGCACAAAAAAAAAGAAAAATACATAAAAACGCGGTTGAAATGAGGAAAATCAATCATACACAAAAATAGACAATATTCCATTAATTTAAAATCAAAATATGGAGGGGCTGAAATCTCAACCTCTGAGATATCAAGACTTCGGTCTGGGTTAAGGATTTTGGTATAGCTTTCGGTAAAAACTTTTATGAGGACATGGTTTTTAGTTTTGGGCAGCGATGTATATCAAACCTAACTTTTTGTTAAAGTACATGTATTTTTTATCTCTGTTTAGATATGTATTACAAAACTAACACGAAACATCAATACGTTGTTGGAAAATTATAACAGATTATATATTAACATAATTTATTAAAAGATTATACAATCAGCAAACTACTCAAAAACCTCTCCATTTAGCGTTTCGAGAAAATATTACAGAATCACAAATTCATATTTCTTTCAAAATTCCAAAAATATTGTAAAATAAAAAATTCAAACTTTTTTCAAGCAAAATTCTGAAAATATTTCAAAAATTATTACAAAATCAAAAATTAAAACTTTTTCCAAAATTCTAAAAATATTGCAAAAATTATTACAAATTCAAAAATACAAACTTTTTTCAGAATTCCAAAAATATTTCAAAAACTATAACAAATTCAAAAATGTCCATGTCCAATTTCATTTTCAATTACATTTTCAGCAAACTATTCAAAAAAAACCTTCCATTTAGCGATTCGAGAAAATATTACAAAATCAAAAATTCATATTTCTTTCAAAATTCCAAAAATATTGTAAAGATTATAATAAAATCAAACTTTTTTCAAAATTCTAAAAATATTCCAAAAATTATTACAAAATCAAAAATTGAAATTTTTTTCAAAATTCCAAAAATTATAATAAAATCAAAAACTTTAAATTTTTTAAAATTCCAAAAATATTCCAAAAATTCTTACAAAATCAAAAACTAAAACTTTTTCCAAAATTCTAAAAATATTGCAAAAATTATTACAAAATCAAAAATACAAACATTTTTCAAAATTCCAAAAATATTTCAAAAACTATAACAAATTAAAAAATGTCCATGTCCAATTTCATTTTCAATTACATTTACGTCATAAAACAGCCACATTTTTTTTTCCAAAAAATTGGCTAAAAAAATATAAATGAAATTATTTTTTGACACGCTTGACATTATTTTTTTGACAAACTTATAATGCCATAATTCTCAATAATAATAATAAATTTTCATGTCATACAAATTATTAAGTTTATTTTTTTCTAAAAAATTGGGTAAACAAATAAATAAAAATCTTTCTTTTGACACACTTGACAACATTTTTTGACAAACTTATAATGCCACAATTCTCAACAATAATAATAAAATTTCATTTCAAACAAAATTTTAATTTAATTTTTTTCCAAAAAATTGGGTAAAAAAATAAAAATCTTTCTTTTGACACACTTGACAACATTGTTTTGACAAATTTATAATGCAATAATCTAGATTTTGGTCTCACATACCAATCCCGACCATCAAGATTTCTCCAAATTCAATGTTCCTATTCGTAATCACTTAAAATGAAAGTTTTTTAAGCAAAAAATATGCAAATTTCCTTGTTTTGACACACTTGACGATTTTTTTGACACAGTTCCGGTACAGTTATCGAACACATCGTCCTTTCGGCTCTTCCCATTGAGTAAACCTATTTTTAGAAAAAAAAAAATTTTTGAAATCAGTCCAGCGGTTTTCTAAATTTCGTAGGTTGTGACGGCCGGACGGACGGACGGCCGACAGACAGACATACATTTTTTTTTTCTTTTTTAGAATCAGTAGGTCCTAAAACGTCGAGAAATGAAAAAAAGTGGGGGTAAGAATTTCACTTTGAGCTCATGAATGTAATACTTAGGTCTTTCAGACCGAAGTAATATCGAATAATTAAACCCATCTTATACCCACATTCTACAACATCGAAAGTAAAGCAGAATTGTGGCAACATAATGGTTGGTACATAGACTATAGTTAAGAGTTTTCAACAAATGAGAAAGATTGTGATAAGAGAATACATGATACATGGAGAATAATAATTAATGTTGAGATAGATCAGGTTTTTACTGAGGTCAATCAAACCTGGAAATATCTGAGAATAAATAGTAAGAAATTAATAATTTAGTGCTTGGTGTCTGTTTTATTTAAAACTAATAAAATTGACCAATTTTTTTTTGGCAATTTTTTTAAAAACAGAACCACAGGGCCCTTATAAGGGGCCCTTAAGGGATTTAGCCTAAATGTTGATAATTATTTTAATTGAGTTTTTATTTAAATATCGATTTATACCCTTAGGTTGCTTTGATCAATGTTTTCTACATTGAACATAATTTAACGAAATTGAAAAATGAAAGAATAATCTGACAAACAATTACATTTATATATCAAAAATCAGAATTATATATATTGGAATTTCACACATCATGATCTTAAAATTTTTTTCATCAACACCAAATATGTTGTTGGCTTGCAATTGTATGTAATAAATGTTTCTAAAACTAAGTGAAGATAGTTGATGATATCGATTATATCGATTTAAAGCTCAAAGTTAGGGTAGCGAAATCCGAAATTCGGCATCCACGCCGTGCTGCCTGGGTAATGCTGACAGAATTAGGTTGGTGTATTGGAGACAAGCAGAGTAAAAACTGCTTAGTCAATGACGCTACATCACGGCGAATTGGCGCCTTACAACCAAACCGACTCAAGCGTCTGTTCTCCATGTCAGGGGCGGCTTGAAGCGGGCGTCTGTCTTGAATCAAACGGCACGCTATACAAACGTGTTAAAAGGTTGTTTCTGTTGACCTTAATATGCAGAACGGACCCATTCACGACAATTTGGGTTGGGCCTAAGGTTAACACCCTAACCCCGGAAAAAACTTTGTTAAGTTTGGTTATCAGAAAAAGAATAACAACCCCGCCGGACAAAAAAACAGAATTTTACCTGGACGTGAAAAAGGACCAGACTACCGAATCGGAACGTGGAACGTGCGCAGCCTGAGCGCTCCTGATGCTCTTATAAGTCTAGAAACAGAGGCTGAGAGGTATAGGATGGATATCATTGATCTACAAGAAATTAGACAGCCGATAATCGGAAAACAAGATTTGGATAGTCACTCTCTATACTGTAGTGGTCATCCTTCTCGAAGAGAATTTGGAACTGGCTTTCTTGTTGGTGCACGCATACAAAAAGCCGTGATGGAATTCATCCCGGTCAGTGAGAGGATCTGCTACCTACATTTACGCGGTACATATACCAATATTTCTCTTATTGCCGTGCATGCACCTACTGAAGCTAAGACCGTCGACGAGAAGGATAATTTCTACATAGCACTGGAAGAGGTTATGAAACAAACACCAACACGCGACTTTATTATGGTTCTTGGTGACTTTAATGGGCAGGTTGGAAGAGATATATCTTATCGAAATGTGGTGGGTCCCAACAGCCTGCATTTAAATTCGGATGATAATGGTGAGAGAATGACTGAGTTTGCATTATCAAATAATTTGAGAATTGCCAGTACGTTCTTTCCGCATCGATCGATTCATAAACAGACTTGGGTCTCACCGAATGGAAACACTCGAAATCAATTTGATCACGTTCTAGTAACAGCACGTTTCTTTTCGAGCGTTCTGGATGTGCGATCCTTTAGAGGTGCATACATTGGAAGTGACCACTTCCTTGTATGTGCAACGACAAGGTTCCACTTCCCAAATCAAGGCATTCCAAAATTCAACCAACGGAAACGTTTTAACATCTCATCATTAAAGAATGCTGAAACAGAAGAGAGATATCAAATCCATATTGCCGAAACATTGGATAAATCAGAAACCATTAATGGAGACGTCGATAAGTATTTGCTCAAAGATGCTGTATTTGAGCGTAAGATCCTACGCTACATTTTTGGTCCACTTAAGACAGACGATGGAGAGTATAGAACCCGGTATAACTTTGAGATCAGAGACCTTCTTGAGGGTCCTGATATAATAGGTTGTATCCATTCTAATAGGATTGCTTGGTTTGGGCATGTTCTACGAGCCGATTCACAGTCTGGAATGATTAGAAAAATGTACGTTAGTACCCCAGGGAGTGGACGACCGCGAGGTAGAACCACGACTATAATGGGAGACTGACGTAATAAACAACCTAAAAAAATCGGCTGCCATGGTAATTATGTCGCTGTTGCGAATGACCGTGGTGAATATTCAAAGCTGATTAGCCTGGCAACTCTCCTACATGGAGCATGAACGCCTTAAAAAAAAAATAGACCAAAGATTATACGTAGTATAAGGCTCGAATCCTTGGGCAGACACGCCATAATACGTATGTTTTTTGAGAAATAGGGAAAATGTATTTTTTTTCTTTTAAGTGTACGTTTTCTAAGATATTTACGCTTTTGGGCGTAAAATAGTTATAAGCATGGTTTCCACAATGGCTAAATAATAAAAAATAACTAAAGAGAGAATGAAAAGGCAACAACTTGTAATTCCGATTTTTTACTTTTGGATTTTGACATTCCGGAAGCTCATAAACTAAAATTAATTCGTTTAATCGCAAATTATAATTAATCGCAATTAATTCCGAACACAAAATATGTAAATTTTAATAATTACCTCGTTATAATTACAATTTGTAATACTGATTTGAATTAGTCATAATGATTCGAATACTGATTTAGATTAAACTTAGTTTTCGCGTTATTATAAAACTTTCTATTTTGACTGTTGCTATTCCGAAATCGGACGTCCAGTCCGAAAAAGACTTAAGTTTTAAGAGCATATCTTTTTTCAAACTAGACGCCCAATTTCGGAGTGCTGAATTGAAATATTGCAAATGCCAAATTTAACTGACGAAATCAGAGTGCATCTCTATCACACAAACGTAGAATTTTCTCTTTCTCTCTTTAATTTGGTTAATTTTTTCGTGGAAATGATGCACAATTTTACGTATTGTTATTTCAATTGGAAAAAATAGCCTGCTTTACACCCGATTTTTGCATTCTGGGCGTGAAGTGGATCCTGTTTTTAGTTTTAGAGTGAAATTGTTGCTCGAGGCCTTAGCCGAGGACCATAAACACTCAAAAGAAATACTTAATGCAGTTTTTGTTGGTAATATTTTTTCCTAAATATCTATATCAGAAAATTTATTTAATTTTGTTTATAATAATTTACAAAAAAACGCTTGGATTAAACAGTTTGCTCAAAAAAAAAATTCACAAACCACGTGTCTGTTAATATATGTGTTTTCTTTGTAAATAGGCATAAAGCATCTTTTTCTCTTTTGAGTGTATGTTGTCTTAAATTTTTACGCTCTAAGGTGTAAAAAAGTAATCTAACTCCCTGTTATTTAAATAGAAAAGATAGAACATAGAAAAATATCCAGAAATTTTTATTTTATTTTTAATACAAAAGAAAGCATCACATTTGAAGCAAAAATTAAATTTGTGTGTATATGAAAGAAAATATTAATGTCGATAGTAAGAACGAAATTTTTTATTTTCACTCCTTTGTTTAGGAATGTTATATTTTTTTATTTCATACTGAAATATAAAACGATATTTTTCGGATTATTTATGGTACAAAAAGTTGAACTTTAACGTCCTAGGACTTTATAAAATTTTATAAAGTCCTAGGACGTTAAAGTTCAACTTTTTGAGCAAAATTTAAAACTCATTTCTTTTTATTTTAATAAATTTCCAGTATGAAATAAAATTTTGTATTTACCTCAAACGAAAAGTGTTTTTAAAGGTACTCACTATTAATTTCGGCCTCGGCTAGACGCCTTAAACAACTAGCTCGTACTTTAAAGTTTCACTTTTCGTTCTAGATAAATAAATAACTATTATGTTACTCGCTCTGAAAAAACTCAAGAATAAATTATTTTTCTAAATGTTTTGTTTAATTAAGTAAGTTTTTTTTTATTGAAACTAACAAAAAGGATTGTCAAAAAGTACTAGTTTTCTTCTTATGCATATGGGGAATGAACAAAAAAAATTAAATTGACTCCAAAGGAGTGAAAACAAAAAAAATTGCCATTACTAGTAAGAACGATATTAAAAATATAAACATTTTAATTTGTGAATACTTTTAATTTGTGAATTGAGTAGCAAAAAAAAAAACGAAACTCTTGCAATAAATATAAAGAAATTCTATACAAATAAATATACAGAAATTCACGAACCACTATGCTTTTTCAGCAAACCATTTTTTGTTAAAGAATGAATAACTAAACAAAAAATCCTATCACTGATAAAATATGACATAAGGTAGAAACACAACACCGGACGATAACGTCGGACGATAAAAAAAACGTCTACAATGTCGCTGTTGTAACTACAACAAAGGCGTCAGCGTCAAGATGTCAAAAATAAAATTGCATAAACTAAAATACTTTGTTCTTTGTCAAAATGCATTTCACAAATTCAAATTTTAAAAATAACTAATTTTTACTAATAAATGAATAATAATAATTTTTCTACTAATAACTAATTTTAAAAATGAAATACAAAATACAAATTATGAAAATATATAAATGAATAAAACCGAACTTTGAACATAAACTGCGAATGCAGTTGACAACTCAAAACAACACGATTACAACCTCAGAAACGCGAAAAACATCAGAAAATCATATTTTTCAGTTGGCGGCACTGTCACAATAACATTAAAAATTACCCTTACAGCCAAATAAAAATGAAATTGATATCTGGCAATAATCAGCGCCGACGATAAATTAGAAATAGAATCTAAAATTTCTCCGACGAAAAAAACTTTTTTGTTTATCGCTGTAGTTGTGTTTGAAATGTATGTATCCTGTGTATTCTAATGTTACTAACGTCGTCGTCGGACGATTTCGCCCGTGTTGTGTTTCTAGCTTTAGGCCAATATTTTATGATAGAAGGAGAAAATAAAAGTAAATTAAAAAGTAAATAGCAAACTTTTACAAAAATTTGCTGAAACAAAACAAAAATGTAGTTGCCAATAATCCAGCCGGTTGCATATTCCTTGATCCTGTGACGCACTGTCTTTCTTAAAGATTAAAGCCCACACATAGTTTTATGAAGGCTCGTTTTTTCAAGGAAGCAATAGCGTCTCATCATCAAGGATTATTTCACAGCTAAGATTGAGGGTGCTACCGTTGACTGAATACAGTTCATCCGCCACCACCCTTAACATGTCACCTTGGCTAGTGATATCTCACTGCAATTGCCAGTAGTATGTGATATCTCACGTTAACTCGTATGTCAATAGCAGGGACTGGAGTACGCGGGGTTGTCACACCCGTAGATCAAAAATAAAAAAACAATAAAAACTGATCCCTTCATGCGGAACTATGTGGAGTTTGCAAATCTAGACGCCATACGAGATTTGAACCCATATTAAGCCCAAAATAGCAAAGGTCCGCGCGTCATATGTAATAAATATTTTAAAAAACTTGTTTAATCTAAATTAAAATTTTGAAATAAAAATTTGTTGAACAAGTAACCTTTGACAAAAATATTTGTTATGTTTATAAACAAATTGCAAAACTATGACAACAAAAAAAAACAAATATTTTGATTGGATTGTGAAGTTTTGAATTGAAAGGTTGCTTTGATAAACATTTTTACTTTTTATAAAATTTATACATATTTAAAAGTTTTTTACTTTTTTAGACGAAACTATGACAACCATATACAGGGTTAAAAAGTGACACTTTGCAATCGCGAATTACAGTAATAAAGTAACACTTTAATATGTAGGACGATAAAGTATTATTTTCTTACATAATCCTTATTCATTGCGAGGAAAATTAGCTGTTGTGAGTGTGCGCTAGCTGATGATGCTCTCGAGTCAGATATTACTCTCTTTCAGGAACGTTGCTTGGACACATTTTAGTGCCAATATTGACAATTTCCGAAATATCTTTTCGTTCACATGCCATCAAATTAGAATCTTCACTGAATTCGATTTTAAATGTTGGCATATACCTATTCAATTCCGACTCGTCACCTTCCACTACTACTTACGGAAAACCTACTACTTGCTTCTTAAAATGCTTTCTGACTCTGATTTTTTTTTTTAGCTATTTTCTGTGGGTGAGGACGACTTCCAACAATTTCACGGACTTTTGGCGAGCCAAAATGTGTTTTGTTTAACTGAGTTTCATCATGGGTCTATGGAATATAACTCCGACTTAATTTGATAAAATTTTGGTAAAATAGCAGAAGTTGAAACAGATTTCTCGAACTTAAAATATCTATAAGGCATTTTAATATGTAAATTTTATATACCTCAAAAATTAAATTTTTGTATTTACCTTTTACGTATTTCTGCAGTAGTCTGATAAAGCGAGACTTTGTTCTACTAAACGTTCTATTAAGTGCATTAATGACTACCAAACGAGTTTGAAAAATGATGTAATAATAGTGCGTGGTATTTCTAACTATTGCTGATGAACGTCTCGGATGAACGTGTTTTAAATGCGAGTGAAGATTCGAAGTTTTGCTTTGGCTATGAACACACTGAAACAAAAATGTTATAATATGCATAAAAAATTACATTAAATCTACGAATTTGGTAATGAGTTGGCACTAATAAACGCCATTTATTATTCTTACGAATAGGAGTTTATTTATTTTTTTTTTAATAAAATGTGTTGTGTAGTAGGAATTACAATATGTGTCAAAAAACATATTGATCCTCTTTGATTTTGTTTTTGAGTGCAGTTTTTTTACACAGCAAACGTTTGATTTTTTTTAATTATTATTATTTTTTTGTAGAATTAAATTATTATTAAATTTTTTTTTAGAATTGGTCCAAAAACCAATTAATTACACTGTAAAAAATTATATGTGTTATTATGGTTTTCCATATTATTCACTGTTTGTGTGCTTTTGTCACTTTTGAATTAAAATGTAATATTTAAAAATATACTTTTTGCTGTTTATTTTTAATTTTTCATTTTATTAATAATAATATAAACTTCCTTATAGTAAGAATACTATAAGGAAATTTATATTATTATTAATAAAATAAAAAATTAAAAATAAACAGTATATTTTGAAATATTGAATTTTAATTTTAAATGTAAAAAATTGTATAATTCGTCAAACAATTGTATATTGAATTTACTCAATGGACATGTTGTTTGAATTTGGTTGTATCAACAAACATGTTTGTGTGTTAACTGCCCATTTTCAACAAAAATGTTTGGTAAATAGTTTTAACAATGCTTACAATCTTTTTGTTGATGTTTGTTGTTGAATTAAATAAGTGAAAACTAAAATTATACAATTAAGGCTGTTTTCTAAATGACGACTTATTTGAAACTTATTTATGTAGACTTACTTATTCACCGCCATTTTAAATAAGTATTTTAAAGCTATTCTAAATGGTTTAGCATACTTATTTTGACAGCAACATAAAAGCAAATTCGAAAATAAATTTAATTAAAAACATTTATTTAATTTGATCAATTAAAAGAGTTTTCAAAACTATTTTTTTCATTTTAAAGTATTTCATTAATTTTATTAGAAATCGAAAAAGAAGTTTTATTCCTTAAAATCATTTAGTAAACAAACATAAAAATATTTGACACTGTCAAATCGAATTAGATTTTTCTATGAAAAAAAAATTTCAAATAAGTCACCTATTTAGGTTACTTATTCAAATAAGTAAGTCTCCACAAATAAGTTTCAAATAAGTTTTGGTTTAGAAAACAGCCTTAGAACACATTTAAAAATCGTGCCAAAATGTCGAGTTTCAAGTAGAATTAAAAAATGTATGAAATTTTAGATTTTACCAATTAAATAGTTTAAAAGCCTAAAACTATCGATCTAAAAAATTTAATGAATTTGAATCAGAAGTTTTGTCTTGAAAGATGTCTATCTAAGATAAATTGTATTCTTTCAAAGTTTTAGTCTGAATTTTTTATTGTTATTTTTACTATTATAATTTATTTTATTTGAAGTTAGTTCTAAAAGGAGTATTTGTCATTGTAACAAAGTTTAACAGTTTGGTTGTTGTTTTGATCGTAATAATCAACAGATATGCCTGTCAAATTTACAAATTGTCCGTTAAAAATTCTTAGTAAAATAAATTTAACTGACATCAGTTTGTTGAATTCAACGAACAATTTGTAGGATCAAAAATAACAAATGTATGTTGAATCAACCGCGATCTCTTTTAATTTTACAAACATTTTTTTAAAGTGTTCCTTTGAGCTTATCTGCATCAAAATATGTAGCACATATGTAGTCATTATGACTGAAATCAAAAATAAGACAAAATACTAATTGTATTGTACATATAAATTGTTTCAGATCCGATTCTTACAGTCAAAATGAATATATGAAATAGGACAAATAAACATTTAGAACGTATTTATTTATATAAAAAAAACTTCTTGAAATATATTAGCCATCACACAACTAAAAATGCGTAGAAAACAGAAATCTATATCTCGATTTCCAACGACTTTGATAACTTTATTGGTAGCAACAATAGCAGTAGTTTCCGGTAAGTTATTTTATTTAAAATAAAAATATGTTTTATGCTCTTATATTAAGCATCAACGAATTCATTTCAGGTCAAACAACTTGTAATAATGGTTTAGGCAGAGTATTATATGAAAGACTTCCAAATCAGCAGCTACAAGGTTTTGATGATGATGTAGTACGAGATACCGCACCACCTTTTAGAGTATTAGAAAAATGTCAAGATTTATGTTTGCGTGATCGAACTGCAACAAATAATCTTGTTCGCGCATGTACAACTTTTGATTTTCAACCGGGTAGTCGTATAGCTTCATTTAGTGGAAATGCCGAATATGAAGAATCAACATGCTATTTGACACGGGAGCAAGCAGCGCCTGAAGGTATTGGCAATCTCATGTTAGTACCAAATAGTGTTCATTTTGCGGAAATTTGTTTGACATGTAAGTTTTAAATGTGCACAAAAAATTAATTTCTAAAACTAAAACTTACGATTAAATGTTACAGCAAGCCGTCCTGAACGTGAATGTCCTAGTCGTAGATATGTTTTTGAACGACACCCACGTAAAAAGCTTAAACTGCCTGTATCTGACATTAAGGAGATCACCGCCGCTAATCGTTCTGATTGTGAAGATAAATGTTTAAATGAATTCTCATTCGTTTGTCGCTCAGCAAATTTTGATTCAACATTACGGAGTTGTACACTTAGTCGGTTCACTAGACGAACACATCCAGAACTATTAGAAGATGACCCAAATTCAGATTACTTAGAGAACACATGCCTGAATGCAGAACGTCGATGCGACGGACTAGCAATATTTGTGAAAGAAGAAAACAAAAAATTGGGTGGACCGTTTGAAGTTGATATATTCAACAATATGACGTTAGAAGAATGTCAAGCTATGTGTATGAGAGCTGAAAAATATTTCTGTCGTTCCGTTGAATTTGATGATCAAACAAAACAATGTATTTTATCTGAAGAAGACTCAATATCACAAAAGGATGATATTAGTATTAGCTCAAGTCCTTCACATAACTTTTACGATCTTGTTTGCTTGGATAACCGTAAGTGTAAAATTAACAATTTGAAAAAAAAAAAAAATATCAAACATTTAAATTTTTCTAGAACGTGGATCTGAATATCCGGATAACTCGGTCACATCACATTTATTTTCAAATGGACGTCGACCGGATACAGCTTTTCAAAGATATAGGAACAGTCGTTTAGGTGGAGAATTTCATTCAGAGATAACAGGTCGATCACTTAGTGAATGTTTGGATGAATGTCTAAGGCAAACAAGCTTTCAATGTAGATCAGCTGTTTACAGTGATCGCTTCAGAACATGTAGATTAAGTCGCTATAATCAGAGAGACGGTATGAGGATAATTTACGATGCAGATTACGATTACTATGAAAATTTAATGCGTAATTATATAAATGTTTTTGCAAAATCATAAATTATATTAATTTTTATGAATCTTAGTTGGAAGTGATGACGGAGACAGATCAAGTACTCGACCAGTCAACATGCACCCAGTTACGGATCCATGGGGACCACAATATCCAGGTACAGCTTAATGTTTATGTTTTATAATGTTGACCAAACAAAAATTAAAAAGCTAAACCAAATTTAAAAATATTAATTTTCATAATCAACTAATTAGTTAAATTATTTTCAAAAATATTTAAGATCATAAATAATTTAACATTTTACTTTTCTTCTTAATCCAATAACCAACACATAACAAACAATAACACACAATCAAAACACAAAATTTGGCTTTGTAAACAGACAATAATAGAGATAGGTTCCCAGATGATAGATATCCACCAAGTAGATATCCACCATCAGATGGAAAGGTACCTTACGATCGATATCCAGGTGGAAATGTTGGTGTGAATAAAGGTGGAAATCAAAATCATAATGTTCCACAAGAAGGTGGTAAGTTCAGTAATTTTAAGAGAAAGACATCCTGCTATGATGGAATTCAGCATTTTTTTCACATATCACATGAACATATCACACATATTAATTATTAAAACAAAATTCAATTTGAGATGTACTATCAAACGACAATATTTTTATTTTAGGTGAACGTTATCCAATGGGAGATCGATATCCAACAGGCGGAACTGATCGGTATCCAGTTGGAGGCGATCGATATCCTGGTGGAATGGGAAATGATCGTTATCCTGCAAGTGATCGATATCCAGGTGTAATGGGTGATCGGTATCCAGGTAGTTCTGTTGGTGATCGTTATCCAGGAAGTAATGTGGGTAGTGACCGATATCCCGGAACTGCTGCTGGCGATCGTTATCCGGAAAGAATGCCAGGCGATCGTCTTCCAAGTGACATGGCAGGCGGAGATCGCTATAATCCCAACATGGGTTATCCGCATAATCGTTATCCTGCAAGCGGAGGTGGTGGTAATCGATTGCCTGATGAACGATATCCAGTTACAGGAGAACGTTACCCTCCAGCTGTAGATAGCCATCCAGCGCCAGGACAAATGTTACCTCCACATACAGTCAATGAAAGATATCCCCCAGATCGATATCCGTTAGACAACAGAATTCCAACATCTGGATATCCAGATAAAAGATATCCAGATGTAATCGACGGTCGATATCCAAATGATAGAGAAAGATATCCATTAGCTAGACCATCTCCAACAGATTCTAGATATCCAACTGATACGAGATATCCAGATCGTGGACATCCTGACAGAATTTATCCAGACAGAGGGTATCCTGATAGACGATATCCAGATCAAGGTTATTTAGATCGTGGCTATCCAGATCGAGGCTACTTAGATAGAGTTCAACCAGATCGTGGATATCCTGACCGTATGTATCCTGATCGTGGCTATCCAGATCGAGTATATCCTGATCGTGTGATACCAAATGAAATTTACCCGGATACTAGATACCCCCCGGATAGAAGAAATCCTATAGGTGATACTCGGTTTCCAATTAAAGGAGTTCCCGTAACTGGTACGGGTCTTGGAGATACTCGATATCCAACTGGATCACAAAGACCAATTGATAGTCGTTATCCAGTAGACGGAGATGTCGCTCCTGAAAGATATCCAATAGATCACCGTTACCCAGCGCCTGGGGCAACCAGATATCCAGTATCAGACAATCGATTTCCCGTTGGAAATGATCGATATCCAACCAATATACACAAATATGGAAATCGAGAACGATTCCCTAGTGGAAACGGTAAGTTAAATTACTTGTTCTATATTGTTTAACTAAGACAAATAACATTTTGACTAACTTTTTATTAAAAATAAATGTTAAGGAATATTAAATTGTAATTGTTCATTTTTTTTATAAAGGATACGACCAGTTCAGTGGGAGTGGCGGCACTTCAGGATTTTATGATAGAGGATATGAAAGATATCCTGGTGGGTATTCTGGGGTAAGAAACAATGTTATAAGTAAGATCAAAATGTAAAACTGATTCGTATTGAGCTCGAACTAATAATTGCACTGTTGTCAACCAAATCTGGAATCTTTTACCGATAAAATTGTTATATCCTATGCAAAGGAGAAAAGGATGTACATTTTTTTTAATAATGTTATATGTATTAGAGGATTTCAAAAATATTGATTACAGTCCCACCCAATTTTTTATCATTCAATTATCTAACGGTCAGATAAACTAGTAAAATATCTCCAATTAATACGGGTTAATTTAACAACTTAATATGTTATGTTAATTTTTATAAATTAAATTCCTAAAATTAGGGATAAATCAAGTGCCGTAGAAATAGTCTATTCGTTTCAAAACTATGTTGATGAGCTCAAATGTTTGTCATGAGATTAACAAACATGTTGAAATGACATCATACTGGCTTAGACTAAATAATTTTTAGAAAATTGGCTTGAAACACTGACTTAACCATCAGTTCTGAAGACATAGAGTTTTGAAAATATAGTGGTTTTGTGTCCATTAAGGACTTCAATTAAATGGACGCAAATTCAAAAGTAATGAAGAATTATTGAAGACTAGAAAATTGTTGTTCGGTAGAACCACCGGCAGAACCACTTTTCCGCCTGTACAAATTGTTCTATTTGAAAATAAATTCAGATACCAGACTAACTTCGAACTTGTCGTAAATAAAATTGTTTTTAATTTAACAGGGTTATGACCGTGGGTATGATCGGGGCTACGGGGTACCAGCTCGTCCGATGATCTCAGGTGGTTATCCAGCATCTGGATATGACAACTCTATCAATCAGATGACAGGAGATGGTTTTGGGGGCTATGGACCAGTTCGTCCATATTCAACTCGATGTGATGTAGATGATACTTTTAAACAAATTGCTACACGCCAAAGGTTGAGGCGACAATATGTAAGACGTGTTGTTTCTGTACCATCTTTAACACACTGTCAACGAGAATGTACTGAAGCAAGAGATTTCATGTGTAAAAGTTTTAACTTTCGAGACGCAGCCCTCTCCTTTGATTCAGATCGAGAGAGAGAAGCAGCCAATTGTGAATTAAGTGATCGTGATTCAAGGGAAATTGATATTCAAAATCCAACGATGTTTGACCCTGGTGCTTATGATTTCTATGAAAGAAGTACTGCACGAAGTGGAGTAGATGGTGATTGTCTTGATGTATCACAAACTTGCAATGAAGACGGAATGGAATTTACATTAAGAACGCCTGAGGGATTTATTGGAAGAATTTATAGTTACGGCTTCTATGATCGTTGTTTCTTCCGTGGCAGTGGAGGAACAGTAAATGTTTTAAGAATAAGTGGGCCACAAGCCTATCCCGAATGTGGAACACAACGATACGGTGACACAATTACCAACATTGTTGTGGTTCAATTCTCGGATAATGTACAAACCGGTAAAGATAAACGATTTAATTTAACATGTTTATTTAGAGGACCTGGAGAAGCGGTTGTTACATCTGGATATATCGGTGCAGGGTAAAACATTTTTTAGTTTAATTTATGTAGATTGTTAATAGATTTTGAATATTCATTTGGATAAGTTTTGTTTAGTTATCCAAATGCCTTGAGCCATAGTTAGGATAACAAAACTAATTAAAGTAGAAAAGTGTACTAATTGTAGACTAACTTTTGATAAATTTAATTAAAATTAAGTTAAAAAGTCATTTTAATAACAATGCAGATAAACCTTGTATTCCGTCTGTGGTAAAGAAGTTCTAATCGAAAGCCAGGAGACAAGGTTTAATTGTCGTAAAAAAAAACTCTTAAAGTGATTTTTTAACAGGATAATATTTTTTTTTCAAAAAGTTTTAATAAAATTGACAGATCTGGCAGTCCAATTCCAATTGAGTATTTACCAGCTGAAAATACATTGAGCTCAAAAGTTCGACTGATGATTTTGTACCAAGGACGGCCAACTACAACAATTGCAGTGGGTGATCCATTGACGTTTAGATTAGAAGCACAAGATGGTTATAATCATGTAACAGATATATTTGCAACAAATGTTGTAGCACGTGATCCTTACTCTGGAAGAAGTGTACAGTTAATAGATCGGTATGGATGTCCAGTTGATCCATATGTGTTCCCCGAACTTGATAAATTAAGAGAAGGTGATATGTTAGAAGCACGATTTAACGCTTTCAAAATACCGGAATCTAACTTCTTAGTATTTGAAGCAACTGTTAGAACATGTAGAGAAGGATGTCAACCGGCATATTGCCCTGGACAAGCTGGTAGATCAGAACCATCCTTTGGACGAAAACGAAGATCGATAAACGAAACTGTTTTACTGGACGAAGTAATCAATTCTACAGATGTAAATACAAACACAATCATAACAACAGAAAACATGGTAAACATTAACACAAATTTAACAGGATTAATCGATGACGCAAATGATATACAAGAGCATGTCCGTGAAATGATTGAAGTATTTGAATCACGTGATGAAATTGATCAAGATTCTTATGCAAAAAAAATTGTAGCACCAATAGAAGCTGTATGTTTATCACCATCTGAATATCATGGTTTAATCTCAGCGGTTGTCTTATTAATCATTTTACTATTAAGTATCACGCTTATAGCTGGTTTGGCATACCGCCGGTATTGGACAGTTATGACCAAAAATCAATCGTTAGATAGAAATTCACCATTGAACTCATTCAGTCCTTCAGCTTTGCATCACAGTATTTCAACACCTAATAACCAATTTCACGCATCAGGGCGGAATACGGATTCATCAAGATCTAATTCAAGACCAACAGGATTATCCTTATTTAGTGGAAGTTTAAATAAAACATTTGCAACAGGGTAAGTTGTAATGTAGGTCACAAATATAATGTTTTATGATTATAATTTTATTATTTAATTCGTGATAGTATATCAATGTTGAGTTGTTCAATGAAGTACTTTGTTCTCAAGCTAGAAGTTGCAAATTTGCGAGAGAACAAAATTCATTAAACAAAAAAACAATTAGTATTCTTTATCTGTTCGTTAAAGTAAAAATAAAAATAAGTATAAAGCGCAGAGCACAAAATGTATAGTTTTGTTTAGCTTTTTGGATTGAATAATATGTTGTCAAAACACAACCGTCACATTTAAATACTAAATATATATTTTATTTCCCTTTTGTCTTTACTAAATATTTATTTTTAAAATTTCAGAAATCTTTCAAGAATGTGTCAAATACCAGTAATGAATCCTATCCGAACCAATGGAGGAAACACAAATGATTTTGATGATCCAAGTGAGCCTATTTACACAGACCCTTCCTTGTTTGAAAGATCAAGGTAGGAAAATCAACTTTTAATTGCTTAATTTTGATCAAATCTCATTTCAAACACACATTTTTCATATTAATTAGAGCATTCAATACCGATATTGGGGTGTTTAACTCGAACAAACTCGACGTAGCGACATAAAAACAAGAATTAGAAACATTTTTAAGATTGGAAAATAAATGGTATTCGAAGAAGTTGTTCTAATTTAAATTTTCACTGAAAGCTATACTTTACGAACTGATTTATTCACAATGGCAAGCTACAAAATACCACTTGGAATATATGAACTAACCACATCCACGTAACTTTTTAATCAAGAAACGTTTTAATATTAAAATTTTCCATTAAGGCTTTCCATTTAAGTTTTTCTAGTTAGATTGCTTCTTTAAAATATTTCACTTTGATATAAAGTTATTATAAAGACTAGAATACACGATATATAAGCTGACCGATAGCACCCAAGGCGTTATGAGATGGTGTTTCGAATTCATGACGTCTGCTCATAAGACGCTACAAAAAATTAATATTTTTTTGTACTCTAGTTTTATCTTAGAGTATATATGAATATAGAGATGAGGTAACAACCAAAATGTATGAAGAGAGAAAAAAAATTTTGATAGAAAATCAGTCAAATTCAATTTCTCTTTTCACCATTTTGATTTGTTTTTCAATGTTTATATTTACTACCACGAACTTTTTTATTAAATTAAAAACAATTCTAAATTTTAAAAAATATTGAATGTTTTCTTCATATTGTTGTGCTAATTTTTATAAAATGAATGACAATAATTACGAGAGTATAACATAAATTAATTTTTTTTAATAAAAACTGTTGTGTTATAGGGATTACAATATGTGTCACAACAACACATAGATAACTTTTAAGATCTAGGTCCCACAACAACATGCGTTCTGAGGTATTCATTAACGATCCTTTTTAATTTTTGTGGATTGAACGCCCCAAAAAAGAATTATTTCCAGTGATTATCAAAGTCAAATATTTTATAAAGGACAAGTAATATTTTCTAACGACATGAAGAAATATTTAGTTTATGTAATTATTTTCAAAGCATATTATAAAAATTTTGCTGACAAACTTTTTTCATTATTGACAAATTTATTTTTCAATGATGAAATTCCAAAAAATTATGTTGGTTATAATAAAAACCAAAATGTCATTTTTTTCTTTGCCTTATTCACAACCGTAGGGAGGGAGAAACTATTATTTTTTGTGGTAGGACATTCTTCTTCTACAATCAAAAATAAACTTCCAATAATTTAGAAATTTTGGTTTCTCTGAAAATAAAACAAATAAAAAAATACGATTTAACAGATATTCACGCTAGAAATTACCATATCCAATCGGTTGAGTTTCATCTACAAAATCGCAACAATTTTTAGATGGTATTTTAGGTGGTAGATGTCTCTACCGGTTTTTGAAATTTTTTTGTTATATTATGCCATTGGGTGTCCAATATAATTTGAACCAATTAAACCTAAACAAGTATTATATAAGATCATATGTGTGTCTATTCATTTACATAGCAACATACAAAATAAATTTTACGATAATATTTTAAACTTCAAAATATTTATACTCATGGCATACTAGATAAGTTTGTTGTTTTCATATTAATCTCCAATTTATATAGGGCAAACACTATTAAAGTATTTCGTATCAGGCCCTGTTCAGATTAACCGACTCAAATACGAAAAACCAAATCAGGGCCGGATATATTCAAATGAGGTTAACCATAAAAGTGAAGTCCAATTAAGAAACAGGTCAACATCAGCTTGTCTTTCAGATCACATCATATTGCTCTAATCGAACATTCTCTTTCTGGTCTGATCAGGCCCGGATCATGCCCTGACTGTATTCAGGGTTTCTCTAACTAATATCTACTCGGGATCTAACAGATATTAAATTGTGTTTTTTGCTTTTAATTGAATAAGTTTTAATTAAAAAATACTTTATTGAATAATATGTAATTTTCATTCAAATTAAGTTAAAAATTTTAATCCAAAATATTTAGTTATTTCCAAAATAAAAATGACAATTTTCAAAATTGACAAAAAAATCAACAGATTTGATGCAAAAATTATCGGAGACTGTTATCATTTTATTTGATATCACGTAGGTTGATGGTAATTCTTGAAAATTCGAGCTAATTTCAAAATTAGAAATACCGCATGTTTCTTCAGTTTGATAAACTTGTAAATGCCTTGACGTTCCTCCTTCAGATGAACCTACAGCAAGCACTTACAATCATATTGAAAATTCGAGTTTTTGAAGTGATGGTTTTTTTCTATTGATGCTTTCTTCCATCTTCTCATACTACTGTGTTACAATTCCATTTGCCGTAAAATTTGAGTGTTTAGAATGTTGCACCTGCCTCAATCCAAAGAGTGGAGGTTGTGCGTCTCAGACAATGAAAAATAAACCAGCAAGGGTTATCTAGATTTAAGAACATAGCAATGGTGTTTGGAACACAGCCTATATTATTTTTTCCAACTGGTTGCATTGTACACTTTCTGTTTCTGTACGTAAGTAAAAACCGTGATCCTTTTGTTTTGTTTGGCCTTCAATTCATATATTCCATTATTATTTTCAGAGTGCCTATTTCTTCTTCATTTATGGTTGTAAATCTTTTTGATATAGCTGTTTCTGGAACTTTTACAATCAAAACGGAACCGGTTTTAGTTACATCCTCAACCGAAATTTTTACCATTCTGTCTCTTCTTAAACTACAAAAGACTCACATTACTAAAACTACCTTATGAAATAGATAAACGTCATCAAAAGCACCTTTTATAAAAGCAAAACCTAATCTCCGATTAAAACTTGAGTTTTTGTTGCGTATTCGTTTTTAAAAAAAGAATTTTTTGGTTATGTTTTGAAATATCGTAATTGAATTAATGACTTACTTATTAAAATGTATAAACAACTTAGAAGTACTAATTCTTGAAAGTATACTAACAATACATTCTCGTTAACTGCCTGTACATTATTTTTTTCATTGCCATGTTCGAAAAATGTCGTAATTTTTTATAATAATTTGTTTAATTTTTTATTTAAATATTAATATAGAAACAAAGCTAAATTACTTTTAATTTTGTTTAGCATATAAACTATAAAGTGACGCATAATATGTTGTATGCACTACTAGCGTTTCTGGGTTATTACGCCTATCAAGCGAAATCCATCCCTTGGGATGTAATACGAAGCTTTCAGGACGAAATAACCTCCATATCGCCATTGGTATACAAAAATAGCTTTTAAAATTGGTCGTTTTTATTTTTTTTGCGTTGCGGATAATTTATCTATAATGGTTTCAATTTTTGTGTCCAAAAGCAGGCAACAGAAGCAGGCCCGCGTCTAACTAAATGGCAGCTCGAGTGCAATAATATTTTCGGCCGCCGGCCGCAAATTACATAAAATTTTAATATGTAAATATATATCTGAGATCTAAACTAAACTGAATGGAAAATAAACACCAAACAATTTATTTATACTAGTTTTGATGATCTTTTTTTTAACATTTTACCAGAGTTTGGAACGCTCTTTATATCACATCTTTACTTCGTTCGTTTAGAACGAGTACCATAAAAAATATAACACTTTCAAATACAGGAGTGAAAATAATAAAATATCGTTTTTACTCCTAAATTGAAATAAATATTTTCTTTCAAATACTCGTACATTTCGTTTTTGTTTCAAAATTGATGCTCTACATTCTACAACGTAAAAAAATAACTTTTGTGAATGTTTTGTTCAATTTCGGAAGTATTGTTATAAAAATGGATAAAAAGAATGACGAAAATGTACTAATTTTCTTCTTTTGCAATGAAATGAAAGAAAAGAAAAACTCTGAAGGTGTGAGTGAAATCGCAAAACTAAAAGTTTTACTCTTCGAGAATGTCATTTTCACCAGGGGCCCTATTCCCGAACACATAAATGTCATCACAATATTGTAAATTCACACAATATTGTGAATTTCGTATTATGTAACACCAATTTGGTGAAAATTCAACACAATATTGTGAATCTGACAAAAACAATATAGTTACTGTCAAAATCACAACTTTGCTTTATGCTTTGTGTGTTGACTTTTTTATACAAATTTCATCGATTGGCGTAAAAATTAATTTAAAACGCAAAATTAAGTCTTGAATAATATTAAATAATAATATTTTTATATAAATATCATTAAAACATATTTATTTGTTAAATATATTTTTATTTCATTTTGACATGCAAAATTAAAAAAGATTAAAAAAGTTAGTTGTCAAAAATACGAATCTAGTACCAAAAATCTGTTATAATTTTGTAAAAATTTGTTATAATTTGTTTGACACAAATATGAGTTACAGAATACCATTTTTAAACAAAGTTGTTAAGGATTTTGGGGAAATTGACAATATTGTCGATTGACAAATATGTGTTCGGGAATAGGGCCCCAGAGCACATAAACATTAAACAACTTTAAAAAAAAAGTATTTACGTTATATATAGATGTTTTCTGCACCGGTAGATTAGTTGTATTGGAAAATGTCAGGTCGTGTCATATTAAATATTGTTTTTCAACCTATAAAAAAGAATCATTTACACTAAAAACAGAGGTTTTACTTCTGAACCAATTGATCCAGATACTTCTGAAATTTTGTTGGAAAATAACACGCAGGACAATTAACATCTTAATATGTCTAACTTTGTATAAATAAATACAAATTGAAGCAAAAAAAACGATAGTTTATATGGCTCATTAGTCAGAAAGAAGAGGAATTGTAGTTAGACGGATATTGATAATTTGGTATCGATTTTGAAAAATGTTATGGTATATCGGTATTGTATGCTCTATATTAATCAAATTTTCATTTAGTTCAAATTTCGCTAGCATCATTAAACCTATTTTAAAATAAGCATAGACAATCTTTAATTTTATTTTACAGAATATAAAAAAATCACATTGATTTCAGATCATTACGAAGCATTGCAGTTGGTAATAACAATGAGGTTTAAAATGAGATTTTTTATATCTTCAAAACAATCATCAACAAATATATGTATAATTTTTTTATTATTATAACTAATATCAATAGAATCTAATTATGCAATATAAAATAGAATAGTAATATTTGTTTCTTTTTTGTCATTTACGAATAAAAATTCTATATATTAAAATCAAAATACATATATCATAAATCTCGTTTATTGTTAACAACTATTTAATTCTTCATCTAACATCAAACATTTTATATAAGGTTAGTAAACGTTAGTAAAAATATATCAACCGAAATACTTACTTACACCTAGTTATTATAGTTAAAAGAATTATGTTCGTCACCAGTTGTTCTGTGAAATTCTGTCGACGACAAAACATGATCTTGATCTATAAATCCGACTATCACACAAAGCTTCCTAAAACGTTATCAAACGTAAAGTCCTTTTTTCGAAGTAGCAACATTTTTTACCGACCGCCTGCAACGCTGCCTCCCACCCAAACTCGGTTTAAAATAATAAAAACAATTACCAGTTTGAAAAAAAATCGTTTCTCGAATTGTTGCAAATATAATTAAAATTGGAAATGTTCATCGTTGACTTCTACATATGTCGGAGGCGGACTTAATGTGGTTCAACCAAAATAAATTATTTTTGCTTGCTCTGATATAGTTATTACTAATTTTATGAACTGGACCGAACTTTAAACTAAGTTTTTTATCTCAACAAAACTTGGTTTGCATTTGAATTCGATAAAATGCAATAACAAACGATAGCCAACAAAAACTAGCAAAAGATACGCAGCAAAAAAAAAAACCAAATCGTAAGACTAACACTATCTGCTATGAGCTGTAATATCATAAAACCGGTATTGCAGTGCTAAAATCGAACGGACAAACCTGGTTTTATAACTGTCATTGTAAGATTTTAAAAAGAAAAAACGAATTGTCGAATAGATTACAGAAAACCGATCAATGTAATTGTGCACGTTTAGTACGTTTAGTACAATTTAGCATCAATTGGAACGCAGTGTTAGACTGCGTTCCAATTTATGCTAAATTGTACTAAACGTACTAAATCAATTTAGTCAACTATTTTATTTGACTAAATCAACATTTTGTTTCTAAATAATTTGGAAGAAATTTATACGTTAAACAATATCCGACAACTTGATTATATTAATTTACATTAAAATTCGGTATTTTTGTGAAACTAAATTTTGATTTAGCAGTTTAGTACAATTTAGCAGCTAATTGGAACGAAGTCTTAATGGTAATGTTTTAGATTTAGAACAATTGAATGCTAAGACTGTGTTCCAATCCATGCTAATTAGTACTAAAATTCTAAATTGAAATAGTCAAAAATTTAGTTGACTATTTCCGCCATTTAATTCTAAATTTTTATGCCTTATATAAACATATAATATAGCAACTCAATATTTTATATTGGAATCTCCTCGTCGGACAGACCGTATATAATTCTAGTTTTTAACATTAAATGAAAAAACAAACAAAACAATGTTTAACTGTCAATTTAGAATATATTTGAATTGGAACGATGAAATTGCCAATTTGACAGTTTTAGTACAATTTAGAATTTTGGTACTGAATAGCATGGATTGGAGCACAGTCTTAGACTGCGTTCTAATTAGCTGCTAAATTGTACTAAACTGCTAAATCAAAATTTAGTTTTACAAAATTACCGAATTTTAATTCAAATTAATATAATCAAGTTGTCGGATATTGTTTAACGTATAAATTTCTTCCAAATTATTTAGAAACAAAATGTTGATTTAGTCAAATAAAATAGTTGACTAAATTGATTTAGTACGTTTAGTACAATTTAGCATCAATTGGAACGCAGTCTAACACTACCTTCCAATTGATGCTAAATTGTACTAAACGCGCTAAATCGATTTAGTCAACTATTTTATTTGACTAAATTAAAATTTTGTTTCTAAATTATTATGAAGAAATTCATATGTTAAACAATATCTGATAACTTGATTACATTAATTTACATTAAAATTCGGTATTTTTGTGAAACAAAATTTAGATGTAGCAGTTTAGTACAATTTAGCAGCTAATTGGAACCCAGTCTAAAAAACAAAACTGTTTTTAAAAATCAAAGCAACCTAACTTTTTTATATGAAGTTTGATTTTTTTTTTGGTTAACAGTTTTTTAAAATTTTTCAAATTTAAATTTGAGTAAAATCACAAAAACTACTTGGTTAGATGAATGTTGTCGATGCTATTAATATTCTGACCGTATTCGCTGAAAGTGTGATAATTTACCAGGTCGATCTTGATCTAGATTAGAGTTTTGAAACAATCTATACTTGATTTACTTGAAAATCTGTTAGTATCCAAATATAGCAAAAAAACACATTTCTTTTACACAATTTGAGGGTCTATAGAATGTTTTTAAAAAATAAGCTCACTTAAAAATTTCTGTGATTTAATTTTTTACCGCGTTGTTTTACATCATTAATTATTGTAATAGAAAATAATAGGTAAAAATACAAATTAATTTATTTTTTTTTTGTTCAGTGATAAGAACCATCTTCACATTTTCTAGATTTTTGTTCATTTATATAGAAAGCAATATAAAATACATAAAGAATAAATTACAATAACAATGAACTTAACTTTTGCAACATTTTCGATAAACAAATTTAATTTTTGTAGGAGTAAACCGTAAAATGCACTTTTACGATTCAAAAATTGTTCGTAAAGCAGGCCTTTTTTTCCTATTGAAATAACAATGCCAAAATTGAAATAACAATACCTAAAGTTATTATTATTACTATTATTTCGAAATACTACTTGGATAAAATAATTTTCTAAAAAAATATTTTACTATTTTGTGTAAATATATGTATTTTTATTTATGCAAATAATACAGAATCTTACTCGTACAAAAAATCTTGTATGCAATTCGGGCATAAAGTATCTTTTTTGCTTTCGAGTGATGCAATAATTTCACTCTCAAGAGGAAAAGCCATACTTTACGCCCTTAATACATAAATAGCTATTGAAAAGCTAAATTTAAAAAATGCTCCTTCCCTTCATTATAAAATATCATGTTACAATTGTCCTATCGGAAACGTTTGTTTCGAACTTGAATGTTTTTGTTTCATTTTATTATTTGTATTACAACTCAAATGATGTCGCTTCCGTGTTAGTCGGCTTTTATTATTATAATTATGTTTTTATATTATATAGTAAAACTTAATTAATTATTTATATTTAATTATATATTTTTGCTTATTTTGATAAAATTTATTTTTCATATTCCATAAATGTAACAATAAATTATTAATTTGGTCAATATTTTGTATGATTAATTTTTCACAACAGTGTTTTAGTTTAAGTTTAATCACTTATGAAAGATAATTTAGAATTCTATAATTATTACATTTAAGATAAATATTATTATTATAAATAAAGTCATGCATTAAAATTTTTGTTTTAATTTTTTTCTATTTTAACTATGTTCGTTAGTTGTAATCTTCTTCTGATTCGATCACTAAATAAATAGTAAGGTAAGGTAACATTAAAAGTATCATACACTTATTAAATATGTATACAACGTCTTCATAAAAACAGGGAAACAATACAGCAACAAAATTTCTTCACTAGAATATACATGCTGTAGCTTCAAAAATCAAACATTTGAATATAAAACTTTACACCATTTTGTGTACACGATACACGATACATTGATCGCTGTTTACTAACTTGTTGAAATAGTTTTAAATTGATTTTGGTCCTATACGAAATTCTTTATATGAAAAATATTCAATAACTTCTCAGAACTATGTTATTCTTACAATAATTTTTATTTTTTAAAAATCGGTGTTGTTTTGAATATTTTTTATTTGTAATTTTTGTATTTTTGGTAACGATAATTGTAGCAACAAAACATATTTTATGTTGTATAGTATAGGCTGTTTCATTGATGGTGCGTTATTTTTTTTAAGATTTTTGTTTGAGTCATCGATGGTTGCAAAATAAAATTTGAAATAAAAAAAAAGCAAAAGAAAAATGTATTAAAGTGGTGACAGCGGAAACAAATATAAAAATTATAAAAGTAAGTTCATTATAATTTACTAAAACGTTGGCGAATTCAATTAAAAACATAGAGATCCAAGCCTGATCGAGCTTTCCTTACCATTGATGATCAAGCAACCTTATAAGGAATATAATAGCAGCCTTATAAGGAATAAATCAGAGTAGACTCAAAGCCGAATTAGTTCAAATAGATATTTAATACTAGAATTAGGATATGGGTTGCGTGAGAAAAAGGCTAGTCAAGTGCTTCTGAAAAAAAAAATTAAAATATATTTAAAAAATTTATCTATATACTATACTTACTTGTATGAGGTCATTTCTATGCCTCTATTATCATCGTCATTTGCAAAATCTCAACCATTTGACGAATCAATCGAAAATAAATTGAAATTAGGGATTATTCAGCAAAATTACCAAAAACGTTACATGAAGCTGAAAGACATATTATAAAAACCATAATTCTTAACACAACAAAATGTATTAAGAATACAAATGTGGATTTAGAGGAATTCCAAAACAAATTACACACCCCGATTACTGAAGTCGTGTCACATCAGGTGCCGTCGCTTAAAAATTGGTATTATTGAAGTTGAAAAAACGTTCACGACTAAAACTGAAAATTCTGAAAGGAAAAACTCCAAAACTAAAAAAACTTACACTACGTTCTTCAATTTCACAAAAACAATGAAAGACGTTTGAAAAAATTATTGTCACATAAAAAATTGAGACGATTAAAATATCATTTAAAGTGACATCTGTCGTATAAAATGACTTGAGGCGTAAAAACCGACTTCAACAATACGAAAATTGATGCAATGTGACTTTAGTCATTTAAAGTGACATGACTTGCCTTCGGTAATCGAGGTGACAATTCCATCCTTTGACAGAAAAGGGAAAATACAGTTGCGATTAAAAAAAATTCTATCTGAACGATACTCGATATTTATACTCGATAAATAAAACGATACTCTAGTGTTAACGAACTGGTCTCGAAGGGGTCGTGAAATGTGAAATAAAAACTTTCACATTTCACGACCACTTCAGTTTAGTATCTATACTTATATCTATGTGGTCGAGACTTGCATTTTAGGTGTTTGTGATGTAGGACATATCAGGGGTGGGAATCCTAATCTGACACTAACAGAAGGTAAAGATTAGATCCATTGTTATTGTATAGATAAAAATCTTAACAAAATCTAGAATTTTTTTTTATTAATTAGTAAGACATGTTTAGCACACTAAAATGAAATATTCATTATTCAGACTCTTTGAATATCCGAAGATACCATGTCAACTATAAAGGAAGGAGCTGAGGTAAATGGAATAGGGTTACCATTTTTTTTCTAAGTGAAATCAGTACAAAATTTTAAGAGTTACAATATGTACTATCCTTAGTCTCACCTAACCTATGTCTCTTCTAAGTCAAAAGGTAAATGTGTAAAGCAAAGCAAAAATCTGGATTTAATTTTTTTAGTAGTTTTAAGGAAATTTTGTTGAGATCCACACCAGGAGTTTGTAAAATACAACTTTCCGCCACGATTGCTAGGGAAAACACAGGGTTAGAATTCTGATATATATTTTCCGTGGGTAACTGCCACAATTTAAAAATAAAAGTATTTTTTTCAAGTAATTTTTATTACACGTTCATATCAAACGATGACTCGTATACTTAGTTATTTCCGTATTTAAATTGGAACTTAAATTAAAATTTAACAATTTTCTTCAAAATCAGTACTTTCAGTACATAATTTTAGAAATCAGTAAAAATCAGTACCGCATATGTCTATCAGTACATAAGCTAGAAAATCAGTACTGTACTGATAAATTCAGTACGCATGGTCACCCTAAAATGGAAGGAATGAGGATATGCGGTGAACTATTCTAATTTTTTAAATTATGTCCCCATTTATTTCCACAATTTGACCACTCATTAACATAATCGATCATGACGAATACAACAAGTGTTTGAACAACAAATTGATGCGATAACTCGGAAGCTCTTGTTTGTCGATTGTACTGAGCACACGATGAAAGGATATTTTGATTTTTCTTAGAGGAGAATTCGCTAAAGTTATAATTGTAGAGTGACAAATTTCTTCGGTGCTGTAGTGAATCAAGTTGATCCGTTAGTTCAGTATTACAAATCAACCGTATTGCTTTTCTCTGTACAGAGTCCAGACATTTAATTGTTGACTAACAAGCACCTCCCCAAACATGAACGCAGTATACCATATACATGGACGAATAAATGACTTGAAGATCAGCAAAATTTGATCGGGATTGAAAAACTTTTTACATCGATTCAAGAATCCTAATTTTTGCATTGCAGATTTAGCGAGGTTGAACACATGTATGTAAATTCCGTTTCAGGTTATTTCCAATATCCACTCCAAGAAGTCTAACTGATTCAACCTTACGCAATTCCTCATAGTTTATCTTGAAAGGAAAGTGTTTATGTCTCTCTATTAGTGAAAGACGGCATAATTTGGTTTTGGTTGGGGTAAATGAAACGGTTGGGGTGAATAAATTCCATTATACGATCCAGGTCTTTGTTGATAGAATCAATTAGCAGCTCTCTATCAGTGGTGACTGCAGTATGAGATCGAAATTTAGGAGATGCATATGATGCATACAAAGTGCTGTCATCAGCAAAACTATGGATTGGGTGCACTCTGGAAATAAGTTAATCATTAATGTATAATAGCAACACGGTTTGTGAGAGTGCAGAGCTTTGAGGAACACCAGCATTGGTTGTGAAAATATTGTACGTAATACCACTTAAATTAATATGAAATTGGTGACCTGTAAGAAAACTATGAATCCATGAGACAGTAAGATGGTCTATGCCATAAGATTTTAATTTAGCCATGAGCTTTTTATGCTACACTTTATCAAATGCTTTAGAAATATCAAGTGAAATACTGAATGTCCCTTCATGGTTTCTCTAGCGATTTGTTCCACAGATGGGTTACGTATTCTAACAAGTCAATATGTTTGTTATAAAAGGAATGTTCCAATTCATAACTAGGCATTCGATATTTATCGAGATCCAATTTCGATGCTTTGCCACTGACAATTGTTTCGGTAAGCAACAATATGTCAAGTTTATTTTTTCGATGAAGTGATGAACCTCGTATTGAAACTTCTTATGTTGGTGAAATCAATGCTAAGCTGTTGGTTCACTCTGCTGCCATTTTGTTGAGACAAAGACTTACCCTTTGCCATTGCAGGTATATAGATACTGAAATTCGGCCAGACCTAAATTTCAACACTACACAATACAAAAAAATCTGGCTACCTCGGTCACAAAAGCACTATAGCAGAATAAAGCAAAAATTGGAGATACAAAAGACACTGAAGATTCCAAATAAAAGGGTTAATTCAAGTTGAAGTAAGACAAAACAAAAAATTCATACTAATATCATAGAAAAATTATATAAGAAGCACAATGTCCTAACACGTTTAGTCCTTAGTCACATTAAATATGTTTACACTTACTCTATCCACGCTCATGTACGCGCTGGAACTGTGTGAGCGAGAAAGTATTTATACTGATTATTTATCTCTCTTTCTGGCTCATACTGTATCTATTGATGAACCAAAACCTCCGATAAGTCTTCATAGCCCAATTCATTGACGCCATATTAAAGAAACAATGAACATTGCCATTTATGCAAAAAATTGAATTAATATTTTTGATTAAATTTTTTTATTTCATACTGATATCTAAAACGACATTTTTCGTATTATTTATGGTACAAAAAGTTGAACTTTAATGTCCTAGGACTTTATAAAATTTTATAAAGTCCTAGGACGTTAAAGTTCAACTTTTTGTACCATAAACGTTGAACTTTAACGTCCTAGGACTTTATAAAATTTTATAAAGTCCTAGGACGTTAAAGTTCAACTTTTTGAGCAAAATTTAAAACTCATTTCTTTTTATTTTAATAAATTTAAAATATGAAATAAAATTTTGTATCTATCTCAAACGAACTCACTAGTAATTTAGTAGTAAACAACTAGCCCGTACTTTAAAGTTTCGCTTTTCGTTCTAGATAAATAAATAACTATTATATGGAGTTTTATTTTCCTTAGATGGCGTTAAACATTTTTTGATTTTTTTATATAGAGTTTTAATTTTAAAATAGCGCCACAAGTTCACGATTTTTTCTGTGCTATATTTCGGGTGTTTTGGATGAACATAAAATAAACAAAAAACGAAAAAAAAAGAATAACAAATATTTATATATTTAAATTTTCTCTTGCTTTCTGCTTTGTATTTTATATGTTAAAAATTATTGAATACAAAAAGTATGCATGATGTATGAGTGTAATCGGTTAGGTCTGAAAGACCTAAGTATTGCATTTTCGAGCCAAAAGTGAAATTCTTAGCCCCACTTTTTTGGCATTTCTCGACGTTTTAGGATATACGCAAAAAAGCAAAAAAATGTAGGTCTGTCTGCCGGTCGGCCGTCACAACCGACGAAATCTAGAAAACCGCTGTAGGGATTTCAAAAATGTTTGTTTCTAAAAATATAGGTACATTCAATGGTAAAAACCAAAAGGACGATGTGTTCGATAACTGTACCGGAAGTGTGTCAAAAAAATCGTCAAGTATGTCAGAACAAGGAAATTTGCATATTTTTTGCTTAAAAAACGTTCATTTTAAGAGATTACGAGTAGGAAAATTGGGTTTGGAGAAATCTTGATGGTCGGGAATGATATGTGAAGCCAAAAACTAGGTTATTGCATTATAAATTTGTCAACAAAATATTGTCAAGTGTGTCAAAAGAATGATTTTCATTTTTTTAACCAATTTTTTAGCAAAAAAGGAAATTAATTATTTGTATGACATGAAATTTAATCGAACATGAAATTGGACATCGAAATTTTTGATTTTGTTAAATTTTTGGAATAATTTTGGAATTTTGAAAAAAGTTTGTATTTTTGATTTTGTAAGAATTTTCGGAATATTTTTGGAATTTTGAAGAAAGTTTGTATTTTTAACTTTTTGTTAAATTTTTGGAATATTTTTAGAATTTTGGAAAAAGTTTTTTGAATTTCGAAGTTTTCATTCGGAAAAAGTTTCAATTTTTGATTTTGTAATATTGTTTGGAATATTTTTTGACTTATGAAAAAAATTTGTATTTTTGATTTTGTTATAATTTTTGAAATAATTTTGGAATTCTGAAAAAGTTTCAACCTTTGATTTTGTTATAATTTTGGGAATATTTTTGGAATTTTGAAAAAAAGTTTCAATCTTTGATTTTTAATAATTTTTGGAATATTTTTAGAATTTTGAAAAGCAGTTTAGTTTTTGTTATTATAATTTTAGAATATTTTTGAAAGAAACATGAGTTTTTGGTTTTGTAATATTTTCTCGAAAATCTAAATGGAGAGGTTTGAGTAGTTTACTGATTATATCATCTATTCAATAAATTATGTTAATTTATGTATATGTATAATAAATTATGTAAATTTATTGATGTTTCGTGTTAGTTTTGTAATAAATTTCTAAGCAGAGTTAAAAAAATACCTGTACTTTAACAAAGAATTTTTTGTTTGATAAACAACGCTGCCCCTTCATATTTTCAGTTTAGAATTTAGACTTAGAAGATACAACAACAAAATTTAAATTATGAAAGAAATCTTAAATTTCAATTGTTTTATTATTTTAGCATTTTTTTCATTCACAAAATAGTATATTAAGAAACTAGTTTCATAATCGACGATTTTATCGCAAGCAATCTGTTTAGAAAACGACCCGCGCAGCGGGGAGTTTTCTAAAGGATAAGTGCGATAAAACGTCTTACGAAACGAGTTTTTTATACCATTTTTTCTATTTTGAATTTTTTGTCTTGAAATTTTAAAAAATGTGTATTTTATTAAAAAATAGTCAATTTGAAATTTTGTTATTATTACTAATTATTTTAATTAATTAAAATATTTAACACTAATTTAGATATTCTTATTAAATTTATTTACATATAATTATTCGTTTTAATGTTCACTGACGTTTATATGATCAATGTGACCAACATTGAAAGACAAAACTTTGCGTATCGTAATGAACGCCATTTCGATACGCATTTGGGTATCGAAATGACTTTATTTTAGACGCAAAATAGAAAAAAAATGTTTTTGTTACATTATTGGATCATTCTGGTGGATCTGGGTTGATAGTCTTTTTTCAGATTTCGAGGGTTTGTAAAGCAGTCTTTTGAATTTTCAGTAGCTGCATTTTAGTCGATGTTTTGGATAAAGTTCTTTAATTGTTCGCTTTTTTCTGTTTATTTACAACGCTTTGGTGGCAAATCATTCATCAAATCATTCGTTGTGAGCATCCATTTTCCGATTGTGTTTTAACCTGTGGATATAATGGTTGGTTGAGCACAGTTCTCAAGGGATATCATAATCTTCTCAACTGTGTGTCTAGCGCACCTATATTCTAGCGCACCGTTCTTTGACTGTCTATTGAATGTATATGACACTTGTACTTGTAATTAAAGACGCATATGATGCATATGATCAGTATTCATATTAGAAAAGACAGTACAATACAAGTGTATATTGTCTCTTAGTAATACTCGATTCCTCTACGTTGGGCACATCGATTGACCAAACTTATGGGTCCAACGGTGGGGTTTGAATACATTTAAAAGATTGTCGTTGTTTTCACACAATTCAAAGAGATTTTCTAGACAGAGCTTAACAAGACGAATAGCTTTTGTTATGAAATTTGTAATATTGTTATCCGATTCATTTTTGTTAATGACTGTGAATTTCAATAAAGAGTGGTATGTATTTAATAAAACAATATTTTTTAAATTATAATTTGCCTTAAGACATAATTAGTTTTTCGCCAAAAATTAATTACAAATTTATATCATTTTATGCACCACGCCTCCTACGCTAAACCTATATTTCATGGTCAATATTTCTCATATTATTATTTTCACTGACAATGAGTTATAAAATTGTTGACCAACCAGACCAGACCAATTTTGTAAAAATTCAAAAATATCACTTGTATTTTCAAATTACAATCCCTTTTACCTAGAGCTAACGATGATATTTCAATAACTTCGAGTGTTTCAAAAATCAAAGAAATAATTTTATTCTCTTGTCGCAATTGACTTTTATCATAGATACCGTTATTTTTCAAGGGTATTTTAAATTTTAACTATAAACGAATGTACGGACTAAAACGCGGACTAATACACGAGAAAGATCTCTAATAATTTAATTTTTAACTAGCACTATCAATAGTACGAACCAAAATTTTCCTAACAAAACGTAATAATTTAATAATAACTTAGGACAAACCATGCAAGAACAAAAAAATTATATAAAATCAATAAATTAAAATACATTAGGCTTACATTAATTTGTTGTTTGAATGTTGATCTGGCTAAAATGTTTACTATACACACATCCTGTTCGATACACACATCCTGGTCGCTAAAGAACCATGTACCATTTCCAACGGTAATCCAACTAATAGTTGAACAACAAGATTGCATCCCAAAATAAAACCAACTAGCATTCAGGACCATATAAAATAACAAAACGTCACACTTAATAAATTGTTGGAACTGAACCAGCTGCATCTGCTTGTCCCGACGTTAATGTATGGTATGAAAAAAATTCCAACTCTGTATGCCTTAACTTTAGATTTTTTTATTCCAGGGTAGGTTGCAATTACATATCCATAATTACGGTATATTATATGGAAAATTGTTAAAGTAATTATCGCCTTCCACAGACCACAATATTAACATTATTATTGAACTTTATATATCTGTGCCACAACATATTATTATACGTTCCGATGTCGGTCAACGTAGTTTTTATTTAATAAAATGAAAACAATTCATAACACACCTTTAGTTAATTTTCATTTTTTATTTTAATCACAATTAATAAAAAACAAATTTTAATTTCAAAATTCACAACAAAGAATTTATTTTCAACTTTTATATTTCTTTTTAAGCACTTGTGGCACGATAACATTTTTCGTTTTATTAAAATTTAACATAATTTAGTTTTAAGTTCTAAAAACAACTCGCCAATATTGAAAATTATTTTTCTATTTATAATTATTAAAATTACTCTAAACAAGAAAGAAGAGTTGGTTGCATGAAACAGATGCTCGTTACTCATATTGTTTGTAATCAATACACTTACCACAAAAAAAAATTATTAATTAAAATAAAAATTATTAGAGTGCAAGTGTATATAACAAAAATCATTATAACCTTGATGTTACAAAAAAGTCAGGTGTGCCGATGATTATTAATAGAAATGTTTATAAGAATGTAAATGCAAAATGTATATTATAGCCGAGGGTGCGGCAAAAGGTCATTTGTATGGTGATCTGTTAAATGTAAAATTCCTACAATGCAAAATGTGTAGTTGGGTAGGTCAGGGATGGAAATTATAGGATGAATTAACGAGAATCTAATCTTTGCTGTTAGCGCAACAGGTTTAGTTGTTTGAACTGTCAAGCCTTAAATTCCAGTCAATACTAACTCTCTAATCGTAAATGATACATGTTTAACAACACGTAATTTGGCGGGCATAACACTCTTTATTAATTGAAAACATTTCAGTTAATGAATTTATTAAAAATTCGGTAAAATTGTACTTATACTGTCTTGCAATTCCATTAACCTTTTCTGCATTGCCAATAAAGAATTCCATCTCGTGTGGACTCTACTTAGAAAAGCCTACTGGCTAATATCTTTCTCAGACTCATTTTTAAATACCCCACAAATGAACTTGCTCATACAATAAAAAGAAATTTGAAATAGGTTATTGTCAACTACATTCTGTCAATCTAATCGAATCTGATATAGAAATGATAAGTAATGAACCCGAAACTGTTGAATGGCAAAAGAGCTTGATGTATTCATGTAAAAAACAGTTATCCGGACCACGCGGATTATCTCAATAACAGTTATCTCAATTTAGGATCACTATATTTTGAATCTATGCAACACATTCGAAGTGATATAGCGGCAGTTATAGGATGCAAAAAAACCTCCTCTATCGTCCAAACATATAGAAATATTTTAAAGATGTTTTTTTATAATATCAAAATTGAGCACGGAACTAAAACTTTTCAAATTTACTAGTGCCAAACAGTTAATTAAAGTCAATTAAATCTTAAACGATGTGGAAATTTCGTCTTCTCATCCAGTAAAAGTATATTAATTTTTCATATAAATATGGACATGTCAACTCATGGCATGAATTCATACCCTTAGACACATCTAAAAAAACCATAATAAAGTTAGTTCTACTCTTGATGTCAATATTTGAGCGACATCAGCTTTGGTCAAGCAGTCTGCGAACCTTTCAAAAGCAAAGTGCAAACAAAATAGCTGAAATGAAACTGATAATGGCATAAAATGGAAAATTTATGGTTGAAGTTAGTGAATTGTATAACGATGCCAAAATGATGCTCATCTCACTCTAATATGAAATTAACAACAAAAGCGTAGTGAAGGTTGTAATAATACGAGTGGAAAAATATCATTTTGGCAAGTAATGGAACTATACTTCTTCTAAGACATTTAATAAACATAAAAAATGTGTTTTTTTATTTATTTAAACGCAACACCATTTTGCAAATATATAAAATTTCCTTGAATTATAATTTACTAGACTGAAAATTGAATAGATTTTTGAATTAATTTTGATTGAATTTTTCCATTCGAAAGCATGAGTTTCTCTCAATAAATTTTTCAGTTTATATTTGGTATAACATGCGTTCCTTTGCGGAAAAAATTAGTTGCTCAAACGAGTTTTTTGAGTAGAACACCAATGGAACGCTTGCGACGTCAACAGTTATAAAAAGTACGTTTTTCGTTTGCATTGTTTAAAGAAAATTTGAAAAAAAAAACGGTAATAAAAATTTTGTAAGAATTTTATTTTTAAAGCGAAAAATATAGCCAACGCGAAAATTTAATGTTGGATTAAGATTTAGCTGAGTATTTTTTTTCCTGGAAAAGAATTGGTAAAAATGCGGGTACCAACAACAGCGTTATCTTTGAAAAACTCAGTTTTACTCAACTGTGTTTCAAAACACAGTTTTAAAATAATACTACAAAATTTTAAATAAGACTTATCAAATACCTTTACAATGAGCTATAAATGAAATTGGTTCAGCCTAGCAATCGATAACCAAAGATACTCATGTTTCGCCAACCCGTAAAAGTTTGCTGCCACTCTGTGTCATCCCCGGAGCGAATTTTCATTTTTCAAAAGAAACGGTATATTTAGTTTGTCATTGGTTATCTTTGTATGAAATTGTATCGAAATCAGAGGGGGCCAGGAACATCGATGTTGCGATAACGTAGAATTGCTCCATATGCAAAAAACAGTGAACATTGGCCATATGCAAAAAAATGAATTAGTGTTTTTGATTAAATTTGTAAAAAAAAATTTTATATGGAGTTTTATATTTCAAGATGGCGTTATTTATTTTTGAAATTTTTTTTATATTTAGTTTTCAAAATAGCACTATAAGTTCACGATTTTTTCTGTGCTGAAAAAACAAGCGGGCTTACACTACCGAGGGTTTTGTTTAAACGGTTTTAGTTTTATTATGATGCTTATAGAAATTTTGTATATGGTTAACTACGGTTGAATGTTGCCTATTATCATTGAATATTGTATTGTATTTAGTTGGGATTCTGTTACAGGTTTGGCAGTCCATATTCAACATTTTGTAAATCAAATTCAGCATTTTGCAATAAAAATTCAATTTTTACATTTCAAATTCAACTTTTTGCAAATCAAATTCATTATTTTGCAAATAAAATTCAACTTTTTGCAAATCAAATTCAACTTTTTGCAAATCAAATTGAAGAGCAAAAAATTGAATTTGATTTGCAAAAAGTTGAATTTGATTTGCAAAATATTGAATTTGATTTGCAAAAAGTTGAATTTGATTTGAAAAATATTGAATTTGATTTGCAAAAGTTGAATTTGATTTGCAAAATGTTGAATTTGGACTGCAAAACCTGTAGAATCATATCGAATCGAATTAATGCAATTACATTCTTTATAATTACATTTACGCTTGTGTAATTTATCTATAAACACTTCTGAAGGGTAAATATGCTCTTGTTGATAAACATTTCATTCGAAAATTTGAATTGCTCATTTAGCTGTTTATTATCTACCAGAGAGTTTGAGATTATTCAAAACAATTTCAATTACTGTTTCTATTAAAAAAAGCGTTTTTGAGATAAAATTTAATAAATTTTTTGTCTATATTATTATTATATATAATTACAAATTTTATAGTAAAAAGGCACGCTGGGCGAATTCACATAACCATTGAATTAAAACGTCCTTTACGATGTATTTATCTTGAAACCAACAGTACAGTTGATCAAAGTTAACAACATTTTAATATTTTTTACAATACAATTCAATCAAATTTAAACATACACCCAAAATTTCAATTTTCATAAAACTAAGATTTAATTTTCATTGAGAAAATCATCCAGTTCTTTGGAATCAAGTTGATCATCTAATGTTATTTCTTCTAGGGATACTTTTACCAGAGCAGTTTTAGGTGCAACTTCTGCAAGAACAGAATACAAAATAAATTAGCAAATTTTATTATTTTTATATTAAATTATTATTTTAATTCAAGTTATTAATTTAATGAATTAGTTGTGATATAACATCACTCCGATGGAAAATATCCCATCATGAATAATAATATGAACTGAATCCAGAAAAACAACTATAAAATTTTTTGTAACCCAAACAATTGCGGTTCGATCTACTTTCGAATTCGACCCAATAAGACAATTTTAAACATTAAAAAAGTTTATCATTTTCATCACCGGAACACACCACAATGTAATCACAATATTGTAAATTTACACAATAGTGTGAAATTCGTATTTCGAAATACCAGAGTGGTGTAAACTTCTACACAATATTGTGAATCTGGCAAGCACAATATAAGCCGCTTTCCAATCGAGTGAATTGCTGAAGGAATTGATTGTAGCGAATTGGTCTAATATTCAGTAACAATGCATGCACAATGAAAATACTTTTGCTCATGCGATCCAAGTTTGTATGAAAATTTATTTTGAGAAAAAAAAATTAATTTTTGAAATACCTTTTCCTCAATGAAAAAGTTAAAAATTTCGTAGCTTTTTCCTCATGATTAATAGAGAATTGAGCTACCTACATTTTAAAGCATTGTATTTCTATTAAAAAAGAATAATAAAATGTTGCTCAAATCTCATGAGGAAAAACTTCATACATTGTGCATGCACCGTAAATCATCGAAAATAGAGCCAAAACAACAGGAACAGCAACTTTTTGACATTTAAAAAATACATAACCAAAATTGACCAAATTTTTATTATTTTTAACGTTTGACCACAAACCGTAAATAAAAAAATATGGATATGTTGAACTGATGAATTTATTTTTTCCTTCACTTTATTCAATTCGATTCAGTTCTGTAGTAGCTCAGTTTACGTTCAGTGTAAACTGAATATTACCATTGGAACATGCAAATTCCGGAATACAATTTAGTTTAAGTGAATGATTCAGTAATTCACTCGGTTGGAAAGTGACTATAGTTACTGTCAAAATCACAATTCTGTTTTTGTTTTGTGTGTTGACTTTTTAAATACAAATTTCATCGATTGGCGTAGAAAGTAATATATAATGGACATAATGCAAATCTAAGTCAATAATAATATTAGTTATACTTTTGAGTTGTTGGTATGTTGCGAAATCTGGAGCGGTTAGGTTGTAACCGGTTCCTTGACGTTCTGCGACTTTTTTTACATTGGTCGTCCCAGCTGTGCTTCCAACTTCGTCAGACGCTCTTCCATCGTTCCGAAGAAGATTCCGACATTGTTTCGTACATTTTGTCTTTCATTCTGGCCATCGTATCAATGGGAGTCGCTTCTAATGCAGCTAGAGATATCCTGTTCACCTCCGGTCAGTTCCACACAAACAAAGAACGAATAATTTTTTCGCTAAAGTTACTGCCTGACAGTTTTATGTTCAGTAACTGTGGTGGGTTCTGGTCACCAAGATCTTGAGCTGTCAGCAATTTTTCTAATTTTTTTTTCATCGGAAGGTTGCGTTCAACTCACGTCGGGGTCACCAATGATGTGACTTGCTGTATTGTTGTTTTAGCAATTAATAATCACACAAATTTTTCTTAGTTCAATATAGCGAATTTATTTATTTTCAAATTTTACATCTTAATATTACTTTTATAATATTAATATAATCAAGATAAATGGAACAAATTGATGTTGTTCCAAGTAGCACATGAAGTATTTTTTAGTTTGTTAAATGATTAAATTGCGAAAATAAATTGAAGTTTCTAACAAAAACTTTTTTGTCACCAACCAAAAATAGCAATTAAATCCATTGAATTTTCAAAGTTTTGTTTCGTTTTTTGAATTAATTAATTAATCGTATGGCGCTGCAATGGGATTTTATCGATCATTGTTTAGACAGTTGGTGTCACAATTAGACGCGCTATACACCTGAGCTAAACTATGTGAAATATGCGAACAAAATTTTATTTTTTTTGAAAAATAATGTATATAACGTAGTTATAGAAAAAACATTATGGGCACAAAACATTTAAAAAAGAAAAGAAAAACGGAAACATTACACTTTTTTTAAAAAGCTTTAGGCCCGCTATACACTTGAGCTAAACTATGCGAACTATGTTTTTAAAAAAATAATGTTTTAACGCGAATAATATTTTTTAAACAAAATGTAATGAATGTAATGTTTTTTTTTTTATTTTATTTTTTTAAATGTTTTGTTTCCGTAATGTTTTTGATATTATAAACATGGATTTTTGGAAATAAGTGAATTATTACTGGCTAATACGATAAAAGGTAAAATAAAATGAAAAGTAAAAAATCGTGTTAATGCTGCATAATCAACTGCAAATCTTGACAACTGATATATTTAATAAATAAATTAAATTAAATAATAAATTAAGTTTAACAATGGCGATGATATTCAATACAATCGACAAGGGCGATGCTATAAATTTTTGACATCCAAAACAAAAAACAAACATATTACTAAAGAATACTAAAATTTTGATATAATATAACTAAATATTTTTATTTATAAAGAAACTAACTTGGACAAGCAAAAACTTATTTTTTTTCTAATAAAATCATTTATGTTTCCATAAAATAATTTTTGCTGCCATAATACTTTGGTAAAGTATATATTATGCCAACATTCTCAGTTTTATGGCAACATTTGCTCAAAAACAAAAAATAAACTCTAGTAAAATTTTGCATATTTATATTGTTGTTCTTGTCTCGCATACGTAAATCATGATATACTAAAGGTCATTCTCCATTAGTCTTTTTTCTCGTCTTTTTTATTTTGTGAAATAGAAGATATGAAAATCATATAAGTGCGAACGAAAGGAAAAAAGATGAAGACTTTTTATTTATTCCATGTCTCTTTTTTACTTTCCATGACTTTTTTTTTTAAAAAAATGATATACTATAAAAAATATGGAGTCTATAGAGCAAGACTTTTTTATGGAAAAAGACGACTTGTACACTGAAAAAATATATTTAAAATTATCTAGCAGTCTATGTTGGATACGACATTGTCAAAAATATATAATAAAATTAGATGTTTTTAAAAAATAATGGTGAAATGTCACAATTTCAATCCTATAAAATATTTTTTCCATGAAAAATGCGATATTCGTCTTACTCTCTCTTTAGAAAATTAATCATGGTTTCCCGTTCTATTTTGGCTAGAAAAAAAATGAAAAAGACTAATGGAGAGTCAGCTTAAGGGCGATGATCAGTGGCGGATTATGCCTTTAAGGGGCCTGAGGCGGAACAAAATTTTGGGGCCTAAGATTTTACCAAAAATTTTGCAAATGAGTTTGATTAAGACTATTTCTTAAATAATTTTTTATCCGCTTCAGAACGGAGAAAGATCGTTCCCCACTTGCGTTGGGAAATGAAGATTGCAGGCCATCAATGATTACCTTGTACATCTTAAATGGACAAGTGATGTTCTCTTCTTTTATATATTTTAAAAAATGATGTACTTCGTCTTTAAAATATTGTACTTCTATATCCCTCGCATATGTATTTGACAATTCTAAAATACACTTGTCAACTTCATCACTGGATATATTTTGATCAAAAAATAATTTAAAATTATTTAAAACAGTTTCATATATGGACGTTCTGGTAGACATTTCAGTGGCAAGTCTATCACAGATCATAATGTGAGTATTTATAATAAACAATTCTCGTCCTGTGTATCATTTGCAGATGATTCATCATACATAATTTTGCGTTTTCTTTTTCGTCCTTCTTTGTAGCTAATATTGTCTGTTAATAAGTTTGCTTGCTTTTCTATGCTCTCAAAATCATTCCGAACATCCCTTAAAAATTGTGACAAAGAATTAAATAGTTTAACTCCTTGTAATAAGTTCGTTTGAATATTTTGAAATGATTTTCTAGTACTATTGATTCATTGCAATAATATATCCCATAGAACGGTTAATAAGGCAATTCATATTCATCGAAAGAGCTAGTTAATTCCTTAACCTCAACTTTAGTAATCAGTTTTTCGTCTTCATTTTCGCTAATTTGGATAAGAACGCTTTTAATATTTTTGAAATTAAACCGCAAGGCGGATACTGCATCAGCTCTTGCAGACCATCTTGTCACTTGTGTCACTTAATTTTTTAATATGTTTGGAATTAGGATCGGAAAAATTATCAATAAGCAACTTCCATCTGTGAGTAGATGAAGAAAAGAATACATATATATTTTGGATAAAGTTAAAATAATACTCCGCAGTAGAATAGGCATCTGCAGCATAATTTCCAATTAAATTAAGCGTATGACTTGTACAAGGAATAAAAATGGCGGTCTCACTTAGAGTTTTAATTCTGGCTTGTAAACCATTATATTTTCCGGCCATATATGTTTGACCGCGACAATTTTTAATATCCAAAGACAAATTGTTTAAAGTTCTCAAAATAAGTTGTGCTAGATATTCTGAATTGTGATTTTCAATTTGTAAAAATCCAAAAATCGTTCTATCACATCGCCCACTTTATCAATGTACCTTAATATAAAACTTAGTTGGTCAGTGTGGTTCACGTCTGGCGTAGAATCAACAATAATTGAATAATATAAAGAGTCCTGAATTTCTTGAATTAGGTGTTCTTTTACTTCAGTTCCCATTAAATTTATAAATTCATCGCATGTGGTATGTGATAAATAACTTACATTACCTTTTCCTGGATGGCTGTACCTCTCCAAATGATTTTAAAGAAAATCATCAAATTGGGATGGGTACTCAATGCATGTCATAAAATTTCCTTTTCTGTTCGAATCAATATCTTTTCGATGACCACGAAATGCTAAGCCCAAAGTAGCTAATAGCTTTACTGTAGCTGCAACTCTTTTTAAAACTTCCCTCAGCATTTTTGTTGTACTTCAATTTCACGAGCTATTTGAGTATCAGTACGTCCAGTTACAATCTTTTTTTCAAATTTTTCAAAATTTTTTAGACAATCTTTTTTCCAATCAACGTTGATAAAACGAAATATACAACTAAAGCTAAAACACCTATACTATATCAATCATATCATAAGGAAACCCTTTTCAAACGTTAATCCAAATGATGAATTTAGCATGTATTGTATAAAAAATACATGGATTTTAAGCATACAATAAAAGATTTCAATTCTACACGTTAAAAAGTTTTCATTTATTTAATTATATATGAAATTAATCTAAAATATGTACAATTATATGCTTAAATTGAGGTTATCAGTTTAATGCTTTCAATAAATTGTATAGGTCTTAAAAGAAATCCAAAATCATTGATGAAAACATAAAACTCAAATATACTTCAAATATCCAAAAAATACTTATCTGGATTTTGTTTTTATCAATAATTTTGCGATTGATATAATAACAGCCCATTGCAAATAAAGTTTTAGTATTAATATTCATTCGTAACAGTGGAACTTTTCAAAACAAAATGTTTTTTTACTATACAAATTGGAAAACGAATTTGTACATTAAAAAATTATAAAACTATCAAATTAGAATTATTAAAATAAATACATACATGAAAAAAAGTAATACAAATTGACAACCTAACACTTTTACATGTGGGATAATATTAAAAAAATCTTTAGGTTTAAAAACTTTGGTTGAATGAACGCAGTCATCTGATATTTGAATACCTATAAAATATCAATACTATTTGTAGCGAGGGGGCCCCTGTGCATGTGGGGCCCGAGGCAGCCGCCTCTTCCGCCTCTATGGTAATCCGCCACTGGCGATGATACATGTAAAAGAAATATCTTTCAGACATAAAAAATTTCGCATTTAATTGGTTGAGGGGCGGTTACATTTTTTAAATTTCAAGAAAATATTTTTGACTGAAAGACAGAAAAAATATCTGTAAAGGCTGTTTTACACGGACCATTTTTTTGTCCAGAAAAGTATTCATTTTTGTATCCAGTCAAAAATGGACATGTCTGACTCTAGGATCATGCCTGATTTATCAGCTTATCCTAATTCGGATAGCACACACACCATATCTGACTCTAGGGTAATGTCTGATTCACCAGCTTACTCTAAGTCAGACAGAAGACCTGTACGATATAGACAAAAATCAATAGTACCTAAATTAAGTTGCGTTCAGATTAATCTGCACAGATCAGAAATGGCGTCAGTTAATTTGAAACGGATAATTGAACAGGATGCTCACGATCTTGCGTTTATACAGGAACCGTGGGCAGACAGTAAAAGAATAAAAGGTCTATCGTCAAACAAAAATACAAAACTGATCTATTTCTCAGATGTGGAAAGAGCGCAAACCGCGATTCTCTTCAACAAACATCTGAAAATATTTCCATTGAATGAATTTATCTGTAGAGATCTTACAACAGTCCAGATAGAAATTCATCTTCCTCAAGGTGGATTTCGTAAATTCATTTTAGCTTCTGCATACTTCCCGGGATATGAGGACGAGACACCACCAGAAGTGGTAGAGAAACTCATCAAGTATTGCAACAATAACCACTATAACCTCATAATAGCGTGTGATGCTAACGCTCATCACACCGTGTGGGGAAGTAGCGACATTAACACAAAAGGCAAGCGTCTGCTTCAATTTTTGTATACAAACAATATGTTTATTGCAAACAAAGGTAGTGAGCCTACCTTTAGAAACTCAATCAGAGGCGAGGTCCTTGACCTTACTTTAACTAACATAAACGCTACTAACCATATTAAGAACTGGCATGTTTCGAAGTAAGCTTCTATGTCTGATCATGCCTATATATGTTTCAGCATAGAATACTACCCAAAGACTATCCAGTACTTTAGAAACCCAAGAAAAACCAACTGGGAACTTTACACAACATATCTGCATGATAATGTAAATAGTTGAAGGCAGTATCAACTCTACATTTGAACTTGACTCTGCAGCAAATAATTTACAAGAAATTATCACTGAAGCATACAACCTTAATACTCCAATAACTCAATCCAAAAGATGCAGAGATGTACCTTGGTGGAATGGTAACTTGGAGAGGAAAAGGAATAAAGTTCGCAAGCTCTTTAACAGAGAAAAAACAACAAATAGTTGACAGAGTATACCGAGTAGCTCTAACCAACTATAATAAAGAACTCAGACAATCAAAAAGAAATAGCTGGAAAGAGCTCTGCAATACGATAGATAATCTGCCTGCTGCAGCTCGACTCCAAAAATTGATGTCGTCTGATCACGCAAACCCTCTAGGCTCAATCTGCAAACCAAGTGGTACGTATACCACCAGCTGCATTGAGACACTAGATACTTTACTTCAAACCCACTTTCCGGTCTCAATAGAATGGAGCACGGAAGATAATGCCAACGAAGACGTACATCTTCTAGATCCTGCAAGTAAAAGTACTGCAGATCATTTAGCCAACACAATTTTCACCCCCAACAAAGCGAGATGGGCTATAGAATCCTTCGGTCCGTATGAATCTCCAGGAGGAGATGGAATTTTTCCGGTATTTCTGCAAAAGGGTCTAACAATCATTCTTCCATATCTCATGCGTTTGTTCAAAGCAAGCTTTCGCCGTGTTTACATTCCTCAGATATGGCGAAAAACCAAAGTTGTTTTTATACCTAAGCCAGGAAAAAAACCTAATGAAGCCAAATCATACAGACCCATAAGTCTTACATCTTTTCTATTAAAAACAATGGAAATGATGTTGGACTATCACATCCGTCATGTATGTCTTAAACAAAACCCTCTCAACTCTAGCCAGCACGCCTATCAGACTGGGAAATCTACTGAAACGGCGTTGCACAAAATGGTGAAAGAAATTGAGAGCACCCTAAACTATAAGGAGGCACTTGTTTGTACATTTATGGACATACAAGGAGCCTTTGACAATGTCCACTTCAATGCTATCATTGAAATGGCCACCAAGAAAAATATAAACCCGCTTATCATTGCGTGGATTATCAAGATGCTACACAGTCGGAAGATAACGGCTACACTAGGTGATTATTCAGTGACTGTTACTGCATCTAGAGGCTGCCCGCAAGGGGGCGTGCTCTCTCCGCTGCTTTGGTTAATGGTGGCTGATGATCTCCTCACTAAGCTAAATGATTCCGGCTTCAACACTGTAGGCTATGCCGACGACTTGGCAGTCATGGTTAGAGGAAAACATGACTCCATTGTCACTGGTCGCACCCAGACAGCTCTTAATATTGTACCAAAGTGGTGCAACAGATTGGGACTGTCGATCAACCCACGAAAAACAAGCATTGTCGTTTTCACAAACAGGAGAAACTTTAATTTCATTTCTCCTGTTCTAAACGGGGGTTTTACCGGGAGTTTTGGGAAAAAGTTAAGAGATTTTTAACTTTTTTATTGAGGAAAAAGTATTTCAAAAATAAATGTTTTTTTTCGCAAAATAAATATTCATACAAACTTGGATCTCATGAGTAAAAGTATTTTCATTGTGCATGCTCTGTTAATAAAATCAAAATTATCAAAACAAAATTAAAATGTATAAAAAAACAACGTAACCAAAAATCGTGACGATTTTTTTAAATTTTATACTGCTTTAAAATTTCTCTCATACGCCGATAAAGAAGTTTCACTTCAAAAAAAAAAAAACGTCGGTGGTGCTGAATGTCTCACAGAACAAAGTTGACTGAGACAATACTAGCATGTACAAACGTGAATATTAGTTCATTTTTCGAAAAGTAGCTGTTAAAAGCAAGAATAAGCGTAAAAGAAATTTAGCGTAAGCAAAGGAGTGCATATGGTAACACAAGTATGGTAAAGTCTGACAGTACAAAGTTGACTGAGACCAATGTTTACCTTGGAGACGTGTACCATAGGAAAGATCGCTGTGAGAAGTAATATCTGATTTACGACGAATTGTCGTTTTAAATATCCGTGAAGACCATACCTGTTCGTCAACAGGTAAATGGTTAACGTCAGAAGACATAAAAACATAAAAACATATGGGTAACGTTGGGGATATTCCTTTAAGATCAGATATTTGGAGGTTCTGCTTAATTAGATGAAATCTGATTTTTATATCCATAAGGACCATATCTGTTTTGTCAACAGATAGATGGTCAACGTTAGGAGATGTTCATCTTATGGTAACATATGGGTAACGTTAGGGATAGAAAATAAAAAATCAGAAAATTTGTTTTGGCCCATAAGTTAAGGAGATTGGAACGAGTTTAAATGTTCGCCACAAGTCTAATGATTCAGATTATGAAATAATTATACCAAGTCAACGAACAAAACAACCAAAAATATTTCAAGAAAGGATCTTGATATGGAATATTATAATGCGGAAGAGTTTAGGATGCGATTCAGGTTTTTTAAAGAAGTTTATTATTTAGAAAGCATTACGAAAAATGACATTGAACCACTAGACTTTCGTGGGTATCCTTTGACCACGATACATATGACCACGTGTCCCAACAAGTAGTTTTAATGCAAAATCCGATATCGAAAATCGAAGATTTTAGCTACATTCAAAAATACCACAAAAAAATCTATAGATTTATCCACCTTTATGATTACCAAAAATAGCCTTAGTTAAAACAGTGGATTTTCGAAAACCATGGATTAATCCTACGATTTAGGCCCGCTATACACTTGAGCTAAACTATGTGAACTTGTAAGACACATCTTACTTTTTGTTTGGGAAAACTAAAGATATTAATTTTTAAACTTTTATTTCATTATTTATATTTTTAAGAAACACTTAATTTTATTTGGTTTAAATTTTAAATACAATCGTTTAATAATAATTCATACTTTAAACAATATTATCTTACTTATTCAAATTTCAAAAAATAATTTTATATAAAACAAAATATATTGAGCGTAAGCTACAACGTTCACGATCATTCTAATTCTTTTTTGTTTCGTGTTGTAATTATTTCAGAACGAGACGAAAAGAGAAAACGAGAAACAAAAATAGTTATATATATATATAAATATAGGGTGTTACATCCTCCCCCTCTGGAGTGAACCTGGAGAATACATCATCTTAGATACAAGATGATGAATTGTCCAAGTGAACTACAGAAAATAAATTTTATTTTAATTTTGCTTAACGCGTAGGCTTTTTAATAACGCGACCCGAACCAGAAGTAGTCGGAACAGAAGGTTCAGAAGCGATGACCGGATGTTCCGGTATTGTTATACTTTTGGGTCGTGTTTGTGGTCGGCGAGGTACAATTGGTGTGACAGATTCCTTTCCATAATACGGTCGCAAGTGAGATACATGAAAAGAGCCTAACTCATCTCCTTCCATTGTTTCTATTATATAAGATGTGTCCGACTTTTGGGATTTTATTTTATATGGACCATCACGACGAGGAATAAATTTGGCGGTTATACCTTTTTCTGCACTGCTCAAAAAGTTGGTCTTTAATAGCACCAAATCATGCTTGTGAAAAATAATATGACTTCTTTTCTTGTCAGCTTGTCTTTTTCTAATGTCTTGCTGATGTTCATAGGTATCCCGAACGTTTTCCATGACGTTATGCAATCTGAGCAAATGAGGGGTAATTTGTGGAATCAGATTCTCACTTTGTACTATAGCACGAAAATCATGTTGTATATCGGTAAGAGTTCGAAGTTCGCGACCAAACGTTAAATAGGCAGCTGTAAACCCTGTGGATAGCTAATTGTGTTTTTAAATCTCGATTTTTTCTTTCTACTGGATTAGATTCAGCATGATATAGTGGCGTGAGCTTTTGTTCAATCCCCAAGCAATAAGTTAACTGTTGCATAATTGCTGAAATAAACTGACCTCCGTTATCGGAAATTATACGGCGAGGTATCCCATACCTAAGAAAATATTCATTCAGCAATGTCAACGCACAATTTTCTGCAGTTACTTATTCGAGTGGATATAACTCAACCCATTTAGTTGCTGTATCCTCTACAATAAAAATCCATTTAAATAATTTATGTGATTCCACTAGCGGACCAAAGAGATCGATTGATATAATTTCAAATCTCTGTGCCATTATCGGAGTTTGCAAAAATCCAGCCGGTTTCAGGTTTAACGCTTTATATTTTTGACATTGCTCACATGTTTGAACGTAGTCGATAACTTGCTTTCGCATTCCTACCCAATAAAATTTTTGACTTATTTTGTCAATTGTTCGGTCTACACCATAGTGACCTGCAGTTGGAGAGTCATGGTACTCTTTCAAGATCTCAGCTTGAGAGTTATTTGGAACGACTATTTGAGCTTCCTCAGAGTCGCGGTCCGAAAAATAACGAGAGTACTCCACCTTCCATTACATATCCTCTTCTAATATAAATGCTTAAGTCGCGATCGTTGTTTTCAAAAGATTCAATTATTTTCTTGACGTTCTCGTCTTCTAGTTGATTTTGACGCATTATTGCCGAACCTTTTGTAGGTATATCAAAATGTATCGAGCACATACCACATTCAGTTGTTTCAACACAAGGAGGTCTAGACAGCGTGTCAGCAACCACATTGCATTTCCCCGAAGTGTGAAAAATTTTTGGATTGTAAGCTTGTATGGACTAAGCCCATCGAGCTAATCGACCGACCGGAGAGGGCAAAGAAAACAACCACTTTAGAGCTTGATGGTCTGTTCCAACACTCACTTCTGCACCATCAAGATACCCTCTAAATTTTTTAAAAGCCCAGACAACTGCCAAAGCTTCCCTTTCCGTTGTGCTGTAATTGCGTTCAGCGGGAGTTAGTAATCTGCTGGCATATTGAATTGGTTTTTCGTCTCCATTCTCTATTTGTAATAAGACGGCTCCGATGGCATAATTGCTAGCATCGGTACGAACAATATAAGGTTTGGATTCGTCGGCTTGAATCAAAATTAGTGCAGTAACTAACAAATGCTTTAATTGTTGGAAGGCTTCTTGGTGCTCGTCTTCCCATTTCCAAATTGTTTTCAATTTTGTAAGATTGCTTAATGGTTTAGAAATACCTGCAAAATGTGGTATAAATTTACGATACCATGAAGCTGTTTGTAAAAAGGTTTTTAGATGACGGACGTTTTTAGGTTCAGGCATCTTATAAATTGCATCGATCTTTTCTGGATTTGGAAGAATTCCGTTTTGCGTAATAAAGTGGCCTAAAAATTTTATTTCCGTACGCATGAAATTACATTTCTTTCTATTAGCCTTTAAATTAAACTGTCTTAATCGTGTAAAAACTTGGGCCATATCCTGAACATGCTTTTCAAAAGACTCAGATATAACAAATATATCATCCAAGTAGGCGCGTATAACAATATTTGGTAATCCGGCCTGTACATGATTTATTAATCGCTGGAATGTAGCCGGAGCATTTCGCAACCCGAATGGCATTCTCTTGAACAAAAACAAACCAAAAGGCGTGATGAATGCCGTTTTTTCACGATCGGTCTCATTAACTGGGACCTGGTCGTAACCAGAACGTAAATCGATTGTTGACATAAACAAAGAGTGTTTGGAAAGGTGAATTAAATCATCTATTTTTGGCATAGGATATGCATCAGGAACTGTTATAGCATTTAGTTGTCTATAGTCGACGCATACCCGAAAGGATCCATCTGGTTTTTGCACCAAAACAACTGGTGCTGACCACGGAGATTCGCATGGCTCTATTAATCCTTCCTTAAGTAGAGTTTCCACTTCAATGCGAAGAACCTCTTGTTTTCTTACGTTCATTGAGTAATAAGGCAAAGAAATAGGTGGGTGATCATTAGTATTTATATAATGTTTAATATACGGAGTTGGATCTCCCCCTATTTGAAAGATGTCGCTATTTGAATTTAAAAGATCATCAAATTCATTTCGTTCAGCTACAGATAACCTCGTACCTTCATCTGATCGAAGTACAACCGGAGTACGTTTAATACTATCATCCATAGTGGACAATTCTATAATTAAATCAGATATACTAAACATTTCAAAATAATCGGAATCTTTTTCTTCATAATATAAATGTTCACAACCCCCGTCAAATATTGTGCTATTTGAATCCAGAAGTTCATTTGGTAAGACAGTGTTATGTTCAAATTGCAAAAGACTAAAAGTATCATCTCCCTGAAACTTCCATAAATTTTTCCCAAAATCTAAAATGATTTCAGCGTTTTTAATAAAATGTATCCCTAACAGTGTTTTATGATTCGTACTATTTGGGAATATAATCAATGAAGTTGGGATCATTTTATCACGGACAACAATATTGACAGCTGTTCTTAAAACGTTATGTTTATTTTCACTACCGTCGGCTAATTTTACATCAATTTGATGTGACTCAAACAGGCAGTTATTTTGCTTTAGAATTGCATACAGAGATGGAGAAGCGATTGACATTTTTGCCGCCGTATCGACTATGGCTACACCTGTTACATCAAAGATTTGGATTTCCAAAATAGGACGTGTACCTCCTTCTGCACTAAGAGAACCTAAAGGACATGGGTCAACCTCTATATCTAAGCTATCAAAACTAAGCTTACCGTTCGGTTTATTCACAAAATTTTTTGGTGGAGACTGACTCGCACTAGACATAGTTGGTTTAGGTGTACATGTTGGGCAACAGCTACGGACAACTCCTATTCTACCACAACCATAACAATGAATTTGTGAAGTTGCTTGTGAATGATTATTTGCATACCTGGGTGTAGTAGGGTTTGCTTCTGTCTTTGGTAACCGTTTGTCTTGATTTTCTCTTCTTTTTTATAACATATTTCAATAGTGTGTCCTTTTGATTTGCAATAAACACAAAAATCCGTTTTTTCTTTAGACATGTAGTTTCCAGTGGTTTTTTCTCCCGGTAATCGATTAACGATTTCACTAAAGATAAATTCTTCGTCTCTTGTTAATTCTAACAATTCATTAAAGGAACTAAAACTTGATCTTCTAATTTTGTTACGAATTCTCAATGAAAGAAGTCCGAAAGTCATGTCCAATTGCACTTTCTCCGTTAAATCCCCCTTAGGTATTTCCGAAAATAGCGCTCTAATTTTTGCAATAAAGACATCGGTTCGTTGTTGTTCTCTCTGTCTGTGTGAAAATATTTCACAATATATATGGGAAGGGGATCTTGTCGCACCAAATGTTGTTTTCAACAGAGCTATGGCTTCTGCATAGCTCTTGATAGAACCTTTTACTCCGGTCCACCACTCGGATGCGTAGCCTGTTAATAAAAGTGGTAAACCCTTCAACGCGTTTTCGTCCGAAACAAGAACACAATCTTTGTAAGTATTAATTGTATCTATAAATGTGTGAACATTGTTGCTTACCTGTGTTCCACTAAACCTATGGGTACACCCGGAAAAATTCCCGTTTAAAGTTGGCGTTGTCGTAGCCTCTTGATTATTTTTGATTATACTTCCAATTAGCGTTTTAAGCTGTGCATCCGTCATTGATAGATTTGCCATCTCGCGGTTTCTTGTAATCATATAATTGAAATAATTATGAGAATATAATTTTAATTACCTCTTCCTTTTAACGTTGACTTCGAGAAGATTTTAATTGGTTTAATAATTTTTCTTGCATCGAACGAACTTTATAATTTGTTTTGATGTGTTGCCTTTTCACACGATAGTATTCTTCGATATTGTTGTACCTGGACTCGATAATAATTTGATGTTGTTCTTGTACAGACTCGATAATATGATATTGTTTTAGTTCAGACTCGATAGTATGATATTGTACTAGTACAGACTCGATAAGATGATATTGTTCTAGTACAGACTCGATAATATGATATTGTACTAGTACAGACTCAATAATATGATATTGTTCCAGAACAGACTCGATAATATGATATTGTTCTAGAACAGACTCGATAATTTGATTTAAATTTTTTAACCACCTTTATTAAGACATTGAGAGTATTAATACTTTTGGTAAATTCTAATATCTTCACTAATTTGCTATTTATAACACGAAAATAGTTCGTAAATGTTTTCACATAAATTTTGTTTTGTCCACATTTAATAAGACTTTTATGTTAGCCTTCAATTAATTGATTATTTCAAATTTTAACAGAACTTGTATTTTTATAACTATATACACCTGTTGATTAACTTTACATCTCAACTTATTATTTTTTTTAATGTTTTCTTTCCTTTAGCTTTCCACACGTTGGGACGCCATTTTTGTAAGACACATCTTACTTTTTGTTTGGGAAAACTAAAGATATTAATTTTAAACTTTTATTTCATTATTTATATTTTTAAGAAACACTTAATTTTATTTGGTTTATATTTTAAATACAATCGTTTAATAATAATTCATACTTTAAACAATATTATCTTACTTATTCAAATTTCAAAAAATAATTTTATATAAAACAAAATATATTGAGCGTAAGCTACAACGTTCACGATCATTCTAATTCTTTTTTGTTTCGTGTTGTAATTATTTCAGAACGAGACGAAAAGAGAAAACGAGAAACAAAGATAGTTATATATACATATATATATATATATA
>OY856186.1:210398110-210538110 GCA_963693315.1 Diogma glabrata
TGTAACCGATCTAACAAAGTTAGAGTTGGAATTCCAGTCATGGAATTTAATTTTTCGTCAGTATCAATAAGGAACGGTAGTTTAATAAGTTTTTCTGGTTCACCATTAATTTCCACAGATACGTCGCGCTCGTGAAAGATGAATTGAGTACCTATGCAGACTTGGTGTATGGGTGGCACAACTTCATCTTCCTTGCTGTTAGTGGGATAAATATTTCCAAAGTCATCTTCTGTTCTACTGGACGTATCAATTGATAAACTAGAAAATAAAATATAAGTACATACAAGATTTACAATTATTCATTAAGTAAGTTTCAAAATTGTACATACTTGTTAATTATATTTAATCTAAGTTTTCTTGCCTTTGGCTTCCTCGTCATTGTGCTTGATTGTGGTAAATTTCCTGAAGAAAAAGCATTTGATCTGATGCCCTTTTTCGTTTATATTCGCCTGTGGTAATGGAATTAGAATCTGTTCTTTCTTAAAATGCTTGCTACAGATCAAAAAGTTTTTGGGAATATTTTTTCCCATCTTTAGTACATGTTTCCATTCATTGAATGCTATTTTATTTAACTTGACCCTACGGGGAATATGATGCATGGTCACGCAGTCAATATCATTTATTTTGCACTGTGGTACGACCCAAATATGTTTTGCACTGTGGTACGACACTAATAGCGACCCAAATATTTCGCTGTTTTACGATTACTTTCCATTTTGCTATTTAAAATTATAAAATTGCGATTAAATTATAATAGGCAATAGTGTTGTAACTTACATTTGAATAAATAAATACACCAATTGTTGCACAAATTTTAAAAATATTAAATTTAATACGGTTTAAATATTTTTTTGAGTAAAAGTATATGATATTTGACATATGTTTACAATCTGATGTGATCAATGAGTTTAACATAAAATCCGCTAGAGCACATGGTGTATGTCGTCAATTGACGGGGGCATCACATCAAATGCTTTTCCTTCAGAAAATTTACCACAATCAAGCATAATGACGTGGAAGCCAAAGGCAAGAAACTTAGGTTAAATATAATTAACAAGTATGTACAATTTTGAAACTTACTTAATGTATAATTGTAAATCTTGTATGTACTTATATTTTATTTTGATACGTCCAGTAGAACAGAAGATGACTTTGGAAATATTTATCCTACTAACAGCAAGGAAGATGAAGTTGTTCCACCCATACACCAAGTCTGAATAGGTACTCAATTCAACATTCACGAGCGCGACGTATCTGTGGAAATTAATGGTGAACCAAAAATACTTAATAAACTACCGTTCCTTATTGATACTGACGAAAAATTAAATTCCATGACTGGAATTCCAACTCTAACTTTGTTAGATCGGTTACATATGTGCTGTTTATTAATAAGGTCAGAAGAGCCCTATAATATTGGGTTGTCTCAAAAAACAGTATAATATTTGACAATGTGTCGAATAAAGATGAATATGAACAATATGCAAACCGCTATACTATTTAATACTCCTCAAGATGTGCTAAAAATTATTTTACCGATTGTGTGCAGTTCTAGCAAAAGTTTTAAAATGTTGCATATACTGGCAGACTCGAGAAGAAAACCTAAAAAAAATTTAATTGTTACTTCAATTTAGATCTTTTATACTCATATTTTTTAAATTATTTATCCAAAACAAATCAAAAAGAATAAATTTTAATATTTTACTTACTGTTCGTTTGAATTTTAATCTGATTAAATAGTTTTCAAAATTTGCTAAGAGGGTGCGCTGTTATCACTTTACCAGTCGTCAATTTAAATCTTTTCACTGTTATTTTTTAAAATATTTATCCAAAATAAATAAAAACCAAAATTTTAATATTTTACTTATGTGGAGTTCTTTCAGGTTTTTGATGTACATCAATTTTTAACTTGTCTGAAAGAACGAACAAACCACATGATTTTCATTATTGTTGTATTGGTAACAAAACAAAACATTTTCGATTCAAATTTACATTAAAATAATTGTGTAAACATAAAATATTTATTCACTTTACGCAAAATTTATGTTTAATTTTATAAAATTTACCTAATAATTACAAAAAACTATCCACAAATAGTAAATTCAAAAAATGGCGTCACGTTTGTTATTGTGTTTATACGTGTGTGTTTGTATTAGTTTTTGCTGGAAGACGAATTTATCAAAAAATCTCAATTTCATAAAATTGATTTACATCAGAAAAAACATCAAAAATTTGGTCTGAAAGAACCCGACCAATTGATTTACATCAATTTTTTTTTATGCACATCACTTTTTTTTGTCTGAAAGAACTCCACATTACTTTTCGTTTGAATTTTGATCTGATTTTAGAGTTTTATATTTTGCTGAGAGGGTGCCCTGTTATCACTTTACCAGTCGTCAATTGTTATGGGTCTGTTTTTTAATTCAACCGGTGCCGACTGCCGGGACAGTGTGTTGTCAAAATATAATATAACATATAAAACGAACACATGAATGAAATTATATTTTTCTTTTAGTTCCGCGCCATCTCTTATAATTTTGTTCATAATTGTTTTAACGTAAAGTATGAAAGAGATGAACGCATTAGAGTAGATGTACTTTTTTCATAAGAGTAGCCATTGTAACTTTTGTTTTTGACATCGAAGAGAAAACACATGTATAATAAATTGAATCGTCGAAAGTATATTTTAAATAGTTTTATTTACTTTAATTTCATCCTGACAAACCGCATTAAAGTTATTAAAATTAATAATCAAAGTTGCGATTATATTTCAGAAGTGGGATATATATATAAATATATGTACATATATAGATGTACTTATATTAAAACAACGCATACATGTGTTTTCAAAACAAAAGTAACCATCAAAAAACGTAAAGAAAAACAACGTGGAAGTACATCGTAAAGTTGGAGTCATCGATATAGGATATTAATAATTGTTTTGTTTGTGTCACATTATAAACAATAATGTCAAAAGCATCATCCAGATGTGAGTATAGCAGCATGCCGCCATCGCCCAGTTCATCACATTATACACCGCCATTAATGGATAATTATGAAAACACGAACAAACATGTTTTCACTCAAAATCATCAACAATCAACTTACAGTCAACACCAAAATATACCTTATGTACAAGTTCCTGCACAACAATTTTATTCGACAAGACAAAGTCACATGCAGTATGGTGTACCAAATATTTTGTACCAAGTGCCGTCGGGAGTTCAACAGGTTAGTAATGGTATTAATAATAATGGTATTTGTGGTGATGGTTTTGTGTTTAGTGGATACGCTCGAGCGCCTCGTGTGAATTGTGAACCTCGGTGTGAGATAAATAAAAATAAATTCTATGGGAGCATTCCGAATAATAATTTTTCACCGCGTGACATTTCAGAAATGATTTGCGAATTTGACCCTGAGAATTTCGAGTGCGTATCTGTAAGACGTTGGGTGCAAATCATCGAACAACTACAATGCACATATAATTTGAGTGATGCAATAATATTGTTTGCCGCTGTAAGACGATTAAAAGGAATATCTAAATTGTGGTATGAGTCGGTTGCGTGTAAAATATACAATTGGGAAACTTTTCGATCGGGTGTAATTTATGAGTTTGACAAAAGGAGAGATGAAGCTGACGTTCATTTGAGGTTAGCTAATAGAAAAAAAATTGTCAAAGGAAAGTATGGTGGAATATATTTACGCAATTCGGTCAATTGCAAGTGACATAGATTTGACAGACGCAGTTATAATTAAATATGTGTTATTAGGACTTCGCGAACAAGATGAAAGATTAAAGTGTGTATTGGCCTGTCAGAATTTCCAATCGGTTCGTGACTTGTTAGATAGGGTTAAATTGTATGAATCAGTGAATAATGCGAATGAAAATAAATTTTGTTTCAATAAAAGATCTCCAGAGGTAAAAAAGTTTATTCCAAATTCTAAAAATTTTGAAAATGCCAATCAACGTCGTTGCTATAAGTGTGGTGCTGAAGACCACATTGCAAAATTTTGTAAAATTGTCACCTGTTCATTTTGTAGAAAACAAGGACACTACGAAATTTCGTGTCCCAATAAAACATCGAACGTAAAGAAAATCGAAATTAAAGATAATATTTATTATAAATCGATAAAAGTAAACGGAGTTGAAGCTAAAGCTTTCATCGACTTGGGGTCTGACTGCGTAACGATAATCGAAAGTTTGGGAGTTAGGTTAGGACTACAATGGAATAACCGACAACAAGTTTTACGTGGGTTTGGTAAGGGTTATTCTAAATCCTTAGGATCTTGCGAGGTAGAAATTGAAATTGATTCCTTAAAATTGACCGGCGCCGCTGTTATAGTCAAGGACGAAGACCAAACCGACGAGATCATGATAGGTAATAGTCTTCTACATAGAGACGATGTGATGGTGGTGAAGACGTCAAAAGAAATTAAAATCGTAAAAATTCCGTTAGATAAGGTAGATAAAGTAATTCCGTTAGATAAGGCAGTATATGATCTGGAGGAAAATAATATTTTCGACATAAGCGATGAATTGATTAACGAAAATATCGAAAATTGGAAAGTAGCGAGCGTAAAATTGGAAAAGGCTTCAGAAATTTGTAATTTCAATTCAAATTCCGATACAACCGGTTATTATTTTGAGAACCGCGAAGAATTAAATATTAACACTCATCTATCGAATAACGATTATAGGGATGTTAAGGAGTTATTATGTGAATTCAACGATTGTTTTGCCAATAACATGAGTGAGGTCGGATTGACCAATAAATGTTCGTTAAAGATAAATCTGAAGGATACCGATTCAATCTCACATTCACCGTATCGGTCTTCTCCAAGTCAACGTGAACGATTCAGAAAGATAACAAATGAGTTGTTAGAATTGCGGATGATAGGTCCATCTGACTCGGAATATGCTTCGCCAGCGTTGTTAGTTAAGAAAAAGGACGACGAGGATAGGATGGTCATAGACTATAGAAATTTAAATTTAAAAACCATAAAGGATAGGTTCCCATTACCAAACATCGAGGATTGTCTTCAAAAACTGAGTGGTCATAAGTATTTTTGCGTTTTAGATTTGGCATCCGGGTATTACCAAATACCTGTTCACGAAGAAAGTAGAAAGTATACATCGTTTGTTACCCCGGATGGCCAATTTGAATTTTTAAGGATGCCGTTTGGGTTAGCCAACGCTCCAAGTGTTTTTCAACGACTAATGAATCGGTTAGCTAAAGAAATGAATTATGATATAATTGTTTATTTAGATGATATTATTTTACCCAGTAAAACGGTTAATGAAGGTAAATTGTTACTTAATAGATTTTTAATAAAACTCCGAGAATACGGTTTAACTTTAAAATTAAGGAAATGTAAATTTTTAGTTGAAAAGGTTCAATTCTTAGGACACGAAATCACGGCAGAGGGTATACGCCCTGGGAAAGAAAAGATTATGTGTGTTGAGAAATTTGAAACGCCTAAGAATGTTCATGAAATTAGACGTTTCATAGGTTTAGCATCGTACTTTAGAAAATTTGTGGAAAAATTCTCAGAAATAGCAGAACCTCTAACTAAGTTAACTAGAAAGGATGTTCCTTTTGAGTGGAAGGAAGAACAGAAATTAGCATTCGATAAATTGAAAGCCCTTTTATGTCAACGAAACGTTTTAGCTTTATTTGATAACTCAAAATCTCACGAAGTCCATACAGATGCTTCCAGTGTTGGTCTCGCCGGGGTCTTGATGCAAATGGAAGACGATAGACGACTACGTCCAGTAGGGTATTATAGTCGACAGACAACAGAATTAGAAAAGAAATACCATAGTTACGAGCTCGAAGCCCTCGCCATCGTTGACTCTTTGGACAGATTTCGCCCCTTTGTGTTGGGAAAACATATAACCGTTGTAACGGATTGTTCTTCGCTAAAAACTGTTATTTCCAAACGAGATTTAGTGCCTCGAATTGCTAGGTGGGCTCTTCGGCTAATGGAATTTGACTTTGATGTTCAACATAGAAAAGGTAAACACATGGCTCATGTGGATGCCCTAAGTAGATCTCCTTTTAACCCTCCCCGAGAATTAGAGGTAGCAACGTTAAATGTTTACAATATTCGAATTGATTCAATAGATAGAAAATGGCTTGAAACGTTACAATCGAATGACCCTGAATTTACTGAATTAAAGAAAAACAAACGAGAACTAAAAAATAGAGGATTCGTGATAGAAGAAAATATTTTATATAAAAGGATCGACGATGATTCCAAATTTGTATTACCTAAAGGAACTAGGAACAGAGTAATTAGAACCTGTCATGATGATATAGGACATCCGGGGTTTAACAGAACATTGTCTAGACTTCGTGAAATTTGTTGGTTCCCTCGAATGTGTCAAACTGTAAAAAAATATGTGAATTCATGTTATGAGTGTTTGTATCATAAGGGAAATAGTGACAAAAATAAAATAAATTTACATCAAATCGATAAGATTCCCATTCCTTGTCATACTTGGCATTTAGACCATTTGGGTCCCTTCGTGAAAAGTACCAAAAGAAATTCGTACATTTTGGTTGTCGTCGATGCTTTTACAAAATATGTGCATCTTAAAGCCGTCCGGGATACGTCTTCGACTTTCGTTATTAAAACTTTAAAGGATTTGTCGTTACATTTTGGAATGCCTCATCGAATCATAACGGATCGTGGTTCGTCGTTCACATCGAATGCGTTCAAAACTTTTCTACGTGATCACAATACTATTCATGTATTAAATGCCATTGCAACACCACGAGCTAACGGTCAAGTTGAACGTTACAACAGAACTATCCTGCATGCTCTACGAACTATGTCAGATAAGGATGAAACTAAATGGGATACCCATTTAACTACTATTCAATGGACTCTAAACAGTACACCGCACAGTATAACAAAATTGTCACCGCATAAACTTTTATTTGGAGTCGAATTAAAAACTATAAGCGACGATAAATTGCGACTTGTGTTGTCGAATATAAAGGAAGAAACTTTTGATGAGATGGAAAGGGACAAGCTACGAGGTTTAGCATCAGAAAGAATTCGTGAAAACCAGCAAAAACAAAAAAAGAGATTTGAATTGAATTTCGCCACACCGAGAGAGTACAAAACAGGGGATAGAGTCGTAGTCTTCCGAGAACCCCCATCGACAGGAGATAGTAGGAAACTATTGCGCCGTTATAGAGGTCCGTATATTATCACCGCTGTACTACAAGAGGACCGTTACAGAATTGAAGAAGAAGGTGAGAAAGAAGGGAAACGAAGATTCACCGGTGTTGTACCATCCGACCACATGAGATTGGTGGTTCAACCAGAAGAAGACGAAGTTATCTACGAAGGGAGTGATGTTGAATCTGACGACTGAGGACAGTCTTTAGTCAGGAAGGCCGAATATAACATATAAAACGAACACATGAATGAAATTATATTTTTCTTTTAGTTCCGCGCCATCTCTTATAATTTTGTTCATAATTGTTTTAACGTAAAGTATGAAAGAGATGAACGCATTAGAGTAGATGTACTTTTTTCATAAGAGTAGCCATTGTAACTTTTGTTTTTGACATCGAAGAGAAAACACATGTATAATAAATTGAATCGTCGAAAGTATATTTTAAATAGTTTTATTTACTTTAATTTCATCCTGACAAACCGCATTAAAGTTATTAAAATTAATAATCAAAGTTGCGATTATAATAATGCACTGGAATTTTTACTCAACTTGTGTAAATTTATCCTGTTCACTAAGTTTTTGAATAAAAAGTGTAAATTTGAACTGATGTTCGTAGTTTTTTAATGCACCTGGTTTAATTTCCGATTTATATATCAACATCTTGTTCACGTGCGTTATGCGTGGTGGGTGTAGTGTATTTCGTAAACCGCCATTTGAACACAGAAAAAACTACAACGTAACGTAGCGCAAAACCCCCTATTTTGCAAGCCTGCCTGATTTTTTAGCACACAAAAAAATCGTGAACTTGTAGTGCCATTTTGAAATTAAAACTCAATATAAAAAATATTTAACGCCATCTGGAAACATGAAAATCCATTTTAAAAAAATTTAATCAAAAGCAATAATCAATTTTTTGGCATATGAAAAGGTCCATTTTGCATATGCCGTGAATCAAACGGGCTATGAATATCGGGGGTTTTGACGTAACGTATAATGCACTCCATTTAAAATGTGTGAAGTGTGGTAGAGTAGATTTTGAGCTACAGACCACGTGAAAACTTTCATAGCGTAGCGTAGCATGTTTTGATAGATTGTCGCCATATTTTTAGGGTTCTGTACTTTGAAAAAGTAAAAACGGTACCCTGTTGGTAGGACTTCGGTGTCAGTCAGAATTTCTACATAATCGATTTACTCACGAACTATATAAGTGCTATCAACTTGAAATTTTCTACAGTTATTAAATGTGTTTCCCACGCCTGCTGACAACAAAAAATTTCAAATATTTGTTTTTATTTATATTTTATGGATATTGATAAGGAGATAGTATAACAAAAGTTTTTTTTAAAGAATCGAGTTTGGTTTAGCAAAATCGAAAAAGATGAAAATATTTCAAAAAAAAATTTCAATGAATTTTCGACTGCTTAGTCTTTGAGTTATTGCCAGAAAAGAGTGTTTTTTGCATTATACACCAGCAAATTTTATGTGCGAAGGCGAGTTTTATATCACTATGGAAGATATTATGAACATTGTAACAAAAATAGTCAACTTTATATCTACTCAGGCTTTAAATAAACGAAATTTTTTAGAATTGTAAAATAAGGTAAACTCACTGTACAGTGGATTACTCATGTACATTAATGTCTGATGGTTAAGTCGTGGTAAAGTTTGACAAATATTTGTAGTGTTTTAAACGAAGTTAGACTTATATTGGATAAATAAAAAATCATTGAAAAAAATTCAATTAATGAACTTTGAATGGATTTTAAAATTAATGTTTTTCAAAGTGGCTTTTGTGTACAATTAAATAAATTAAATGTTAAACTGCAAGACTGTCGTTATTATGTTTAATTTAATATATCCAACATATTGTAATAAACTTCGTCCAGAATGGGTTAATTTTATTTACTCATTCATGAATTAAACGTTAACTCCTTTTTCAATCTTTTACTTGTATTGCAAATTGTATTGCATAAATTAATGTAAATTAAATTTGTTATACAAATGTTTACATTAATGAATTAAAAGGAGTTACCTAATACATTTTGCATAAATTAAATTTGAGTTCGCTAATACAAATGCAAGTTTGAATGAAAACAGGTGTGGCCTATTCAAAATGTACAGACTACGTAGTATTGATTTCTAGTGGATTATAGAAGTTTCGATTTATTTATTTTTCGATATAAATAAGCAAACAAAAATATCAGAGAGTCAGTTTTAAGTTTGCAATTAAAAGTGTTTATAAATATTCGCAAGTATAAGGAATAATCGGTGGTACTTGAGCCTGGGTATTAATAGTGAAAGAATTTGAACCTAGTGGAATAGTAAATACAGATTTTACGATTCCGACTCTCATTGATTCAAATTGTGGAAAGCGGTGAAATTTATGGTACATAAATTGGAGACCATAGAATTTATTGTAATTAAAATCGGAAGTTGCTGTAATTGGTTGATAAATAAAGTTTGAGATTCTGTTAACCAAAGATCTGTCTTTTTACTGTCGTGTTTGTTCAATAATCGAAAAGAACCAACGAAGAGTCGTTACGGTGGTGTCAGAAGTGGGATTATTGAAACAATGGTCAATACAGTAAATATTAGTGATCTCAGCCAGACCCAGTTGAAGGATGAGTTAAAGAAAAGGAATGCTCCAATCCATGGAACGAAGGCAGAACTTGCATTTCGGCTGCGTAAAGTTTTAGAAGAAGCAGGCCAAAGCACAGAGGTCATAGAGGTAGAGCCGGAGGAAGCTCCTGTCCAGAATGCCCCAGCAATTGATTCGATGATGGTGTTGATGAAAGAAATGATGGACCGACAAGAGAAACAGGCAGCAGAACAAAAAGTTCAGGCAGCAGAACAAAAAGTTCTAGCAGCAGAACAAAAAGTAGAGCAGCGACAACAATTTGCTGATATGATGGCAAAGCAAGAAAGTCTACGTGAAGTAATCGAGTCACGTATATCCAGTGCAGAGGGTAAAATCAACAGCATGGAAAGGGAGCTGCGGAAAGTTACCGAAGAACATGAAGAGAAATTACGCAAACTTTCGAGTGAATTACACCAAGAAATAGCACAAGGCAAGTCAGGTAACATGATCAATCCATCAACTACTTCAGCTCCAGCTAGAGTAAAAACACCCGCATTTGATGGATCTACATCGTATCAGATATTTAAGATGCAATTTGAGATAGCAACAACTGGGGTTGAGCACCAGCAAAAAGCAAACGCGCTTATATTGGCATTGAAGGGACCTGCTGCTGAAATTTTGCAGACACTATCAGCGACAGAACGTGATTACAGCAAGATTATGGAGGCCTTAGAAGTAAGATACGGGGAAAGTCATATGCAAGCTCTCCATCGCATGCAGCTCAAGACACGAAAACAAGGAGTCAGCGAAACCTTGCAAGAATTAGAGGCTGACATTGTGAGACTGGTTAATCTATCATATCCGAATTATAACGCTGAACACCGAGACGAACTGGCAGCTGATACATTCATCAATGCTCTTCGAGATGTGCAAATGAGGAATCAGCTCTATCTAAGCGGAAAGAAGCTACCTGCAGAAGTCTTAGCATTGGCCCTACAAATGGAAGCTGGAAAAAGAGCGTATGGCTCAGATAGGGTACGTCAGATCGAAGTTGCTGAAAAACCTCTAAAAGCAGCGCTTGAGGAAGTGATCATGCGTGTCAAAAGTTTAGAAGATAAGCCTGAACGAAAGCAACGAAGAAAATCTAGCAGAGTAAGATGCTGGAATTGTGGGCAGTTAGGGCACATCAGACAAGAATGCAAAACACGAGTAGCAGCAAAAGAAGGAGTAGTTCCAGGCCGGTTGATGAACCTTTCAAACAAGCAAGTGGAGGTCAAAAAGGAAGGAGATTGCCGCGTTGAACACCGGAAGGGAAGGATACATTGTAACGCTGAAGATCTTTCAAGAAGACCCTGTGTTGAGAAGCGCAAGTCATATAACAGGACTGAGAGAAAGGAGGCAAATGTCAAAAAGGAAGGAGATTGCCGCGTCGAACACCGGAAGAGAAGGATACATTGTAACGCTGAAGATCTTTCAAGAAGACCCTGTGTTGAGGAGCGCAAGTCATATAGCAGGACTGAAAGAAAGGAGGCAAATGTCAAAAAGGAAGGAGATTTCCGTGTTGTACACCGTAAGGGAAGGATACATTGTAACTCTGACGATCTTTCAAGAAGACCCTGTATTGAGGAGCGCAAGTCATGTGGCAGGGCTGTGAGAAATGAGGCAATGAAAGTGAAACAAATTAAGTTCCAAACTGCTGACGATTGGTGTACCGAGGCAATTAAAAGAGAGCAGCTAGAAGATCCAGCTATGGCACCAATATTGAAATGGAAAACCGAGGGAAGGCGACCGGAGTGGAAAGAGGTAGCACCTTTAAGTACGGAGGTGAAGTGCTACTGGGCGCAATGGGACTCACTATTGATGGACAACGGGATACTAAAAAGAAAATGGGAGTCCGCTGATGGAAAGAAAGTGTTAGAGCAACTGGTGCTGCCATCAAGTCGAGTAGAAGAGGTACTGGGAAAGCTGCATGGAAGTATTTCTGGAGGACACCTGGGAGTCAATAAAACCCTAGCCAAAGTAAGGGAGAGGTTTTATTGGGTAAGGTATCGAACAGACGTGGAGCAATGGTGTCGGCGATGCGATACTTGTGCAGCGAGCAAAGGACCAAAAACTAGAACTCGAGGAGAGATGCAACAGTACAATGTGGGTGCCCCAATGGAGAGAATTGCTATAGACATCGCGGGGCCATTTCCGGAAACGACAAAAGGTAACAAATACATCATGGTGGTCATTGATTACTTTACAAAATGGCCGGAAGCCTATGCAATACCGAACCAGGAAGCAGTTACGGTCGCGGAAACATTAGTCAATGAATGGGTTTGCAGATATGGAACACCGCTCGAGTTGCATACCGACCAGGGAAGGAATTTCGAATCTCAACTGATGGAAGAGCTGTGCAGAACACTCGGCATTAGAAAAACACGAACTACACCTATGAACCCGCAGTCGGATGGCATGGTAGAACGATTCAACCGAACCATGGAAGAACATTTATCAAAGGTAGTAGAAGCCAACCAAAGAAATTGGGACAAGGATCTTCCGTTATTCTTGATGGCCTATCGTAGCGCAGTGCACGATACGACAAGTGAAACGCCAGCGAATATCATGTTCGGAAGAGAACTACATCTTCCTAGTGACATCGAGTTTGGCATCCCTGGAGGTCTGGTATCCACAAAAACAGATTATGTGGGACAACTAAGGGAGAAGATGAATAAAATCCATCAGCAGGTTCGAGACCACATTAAGATTGCCAGTGACAAAATGAAAACCAGGTACGACATAAATGCAAATAGTGGCGGTTTTCAAGAAGGAGAATTGGTATGGCTATACAACCCCAGAAGAACTAAGGGAAGATCACCCAAGCTGCAGCCAGATTGGGAAGGCCCATATAAAATAATCAAACGAATTAATGATGTTATCTACCGCATACAAAAGGGACCCCGTACCAAGATGAAAGTGATACATCTGCAAAGGTTGGCACCGTACCAAGGTAACAGCACCAATGCGATCTCTGATATTGTTCGGGACGAACAAAACTAAATGGAGGGCAATGTAATAAACTTCGTCCAGAATGGGTTAATTTTATTTACTCATTCATGAATTAAACGTTAACTCCTTTTTCAATCTTTTACTTGTATTGCAAATTGTATTGCATAAATTAATGTAAATTAAATTTGTTATACAAATGTTTACATTAATGAATTAAAAGGAGTTACCTAATACATTTTGCATAAATTAAATTTGAGCTCGCTAATACAAATGCAAGTTTGAATGAAAACAGGTGTGGCCTATTCAAAATGTACAGACTACGTAGTATTGATTTCTAGTGGATTATAGAAGTTTCGATTTATTTATTTTTCGATATAAATAAGCAAACAAAAATATCAGAGAGTCAGTTTTAAGTTTGCAATTAAAAGTGTTTATAAATATTCGCAAGTATAAGGAATAATCGGTGGTACTTGAGCCTGGGTATTAATAGTGAAAGAATTTGAACCTAGTGGAATAGTAAATACAGATTTTACGATTCCGACTCTCATTGATTCAAATTGTGGAAAGCGGTGAAATTTATGGTACATAAATTGGAGACCATAGAATTTATTGTAATTAAAATCGGAAGTTGCTGTAATTGGTTGATAAATAAAGTTTGAGATTCTGTTAACCAAAGATCTGTCTTTTTACTGTCGTGTTTGTTCAATAATCGAAAAGAACCAACGAAGAGTCGTTACAATATTTAAATATCCAACATATTTAAATATTTTAAGATTTTTTTATCTACACTGAAAAAAACATGTCCTATTTCCAACCGAAATGCAATTGTCTCAACCTCACCGTGCCGGCCAGATATGGCGAATCGAACTACGAAATTGCTTCAACAACTGTACAATTATAAACCGATGTAGTTGAGACAATCATACGAAATATTTATGTGAAAATAAAACGAAATTGTTGAAATTGTGAAATTATTTGCAAATAATTTTTCTTTGCATGAATAACAAATATCCAACAGATGAGGTTGCCATTATTTCATTTTTTGTTTCACTGTATACGATAGCAATGCATCTTAATTCTAACCATTACGTAGTTTATAATTATAAGCCACTAGAACTGAATGTATTCAATTGAATAGAATGAAAAATTGCTTTGGAAAGTGAAAGACCCGTAACAAACCTTTATCTCAATTCCAGCTCGCGATCGAACCGACGTCCTCCTGATCAGAGTTTATGGTTATCCATTTCACCCACTCGACCAGCGACGAACTAAACATTTGTTTTTGGACGATCGACTTAACATCACAATTTTTTTATTAAAATTTTAGTATTAATTTTTGACTTATTTTAATTACTCTGCGAACACGTTTTACCATTTTTCATACTTCAACTAAGTTGACATTGAATAAAAAAAACCGCAAAAAACCGCAACCGATGAATCTTTGGGAAATGATCCAGGTTCACTCGATCTGGAGTCATTTCAAAATTTGACCAAATGGCGTGAAGTCTACCGAACAGCTGCAAGTTTTAGTACTGTTTCCAATATTTATGTATACCAACTTCCAGTTTGTCATTTCTGGTTAAATATTTTATGAAGTGTTTATCCCTTGTAGCCTACAGTTTCAAATCGATTTCATGAAACGTTGGGAAAAGGTTTAAATTAGTACGAGAAAAATTTCATTTGCTTTTAACGTAGATTGGACAATAGTTGACATGGTATCGTCGGATATTCAAAGAGTCTGAATAATGAATATTTCATATTTAGTTTGCTAAACATTTCCAACTAATTAATAAAAAAAAAAAAAAAAAAGGGTTGGGCTCCACCGTACAACAGGTGGTTTTTTCACTATGTTTTTAATGTTTGTTGCGAGCATACAACATTTGTTCGTATATGAATTATAAAAAGATGCAATTATGTATGGAAAGAAGCTAATTAGTTTTTTAGCGATATTAAAGAAAGTGGTAGGGGTCTCCCGAGCACCTGTTTAGTTTAAAGCTCAGTAACATATGTACGTGATAATCGAATTGGATGAAACTTAAAATTTTTTTAATGTTTTTATAATTAGAACCACGCGAAATCTATAAAATCGATTAGCCATTAATTGAATTATTTAATGAATTTTAGATAACTATATATCCAGAATGTTTTGTTTCCAGAGATGCGGTGAAGTTAGCCTATGCATCAGCATCGCAATATTTTTTTTCTCATTATTTTCTTTTTTGTGATTTTTCGTTATATATTTAGTGATATATTTCTCGTAGCTTTCCATAGTTTTGTATCTCTCGGATGTAAGCCCGATTCTAGTTGTAATTTAAATTGCCTGATTTAAATAAAAATAATTATTTCAATTATTAGTTTATAAATACAAGTTAAAGAATGAAAACGGTGGAATTTTAACCCAAATACTCTGCGAGTGCTTTGTGCAAAAATGTTCTATACTTATCTATATAAGTACGGAATTAATTTTTCTCCGCTTAGTGTACATAAGTTAGCTCTGCACAACCCGGTTAAATTAAAAAACAGACTTTATGCTATTATGTCGTTGGCACGACAATAACAATAACCACAGTTTTTTCAACGTTTTCTCAACAATTGATGGCCCGATTTCAACCGATGAATCATAATTTGTTTTTTAGTTGTTTCCAAAAAATTGAAAATCATCTCTTGCAAATATCAAAAAAATGAATAATGCTGTCAACGTCATTTGCCTACTATTTTGTTTGTCTTTATGTCAGTAATTTATAATTTATAATTTATTTGTATAAACAATTACTATCTTTTTTTGAGTTTTTTTAAGAAAACGAGAAAAATTATGTTATTTTTGTGACGCAACCGCATAAGATCTATATGAAACTTTGATATGTAAATTAGTTGCAAGCGCATCCGAGTTTAATTGAACATGGACGGTGTGAGTTATTTTCAAAATTTGACAGATGTCGGGAGAGAGAATGTATCGAACACCAACTATTTAAAACTTCAATAACACTCAATTCTGATATGCATTCAATTTTGTTGAAACTTGGAACTCAAGGTTTTTGTAATGTTTATAGTAATTTTTCAACTGCCCAGTTTGTCACTTCCAGTTAAATACCATTTTATTTAGTTTTTTAATGATATCATAACAACAGCTTACACTTATGAAGTGTTTTCGTCAAATCTTTGGTAAAATGTTTCAGTTAACATAAAAAAGAACTAATTAGTTTTTGGGGTGTCTTGTACAAAGTGATCGGTGTCTATCAAACTGACCGATATGTTAAATTGTTGTGTTTGAAGTGATTTTTTATATCGACATTTTAATGATATTTTCAGGCTTAACAACTTCCTGAAGCTGTCTAGGCAATTTATTTTTGTTCGCAGTCTGTAGGTGTAATCTGAGCTAGATTTTAAATTGGCTTTGAGGATTGTTGTACCTAGGGTTTCTAATCCGGATATCCGGATATCGAACTATCCGGATTATTCGACCCAATTTTGACTATTCGATTATCCGGATAATTTTTTGTAACTATCCGGATATTAAAAAACCCTATATTTTGTAAATAAATAGTTGAATGCGTTGCAAAGTTCAAATAAATACAGTGCTTCTCAGATTTGCGATATTGTTTTTAGATTCTACACAACTTTGGCATTTCAGAATAAGAATTTTACAAGATTGTCTAAATTGACAATATTGTGAATTGTGATTACATTTATGTTTTCGGGAATAGGGCTCCAGTTTAAAACTATCATTTGTTGTTTGTACGTTGCTATGTAAATCAATTCTCCAAAATTTTGTAGCGTAGACAAAAACATTGTATGACGTTTAAAATAATCTGCTAGTTTTAGATCATATGAACATTTAATAACGAAAATATTGCTTTAAAAAATTTCAACAACTGTAAAACCAACCTGTCCTCTACAAACCAAAATTTAATAAGAATTATTTACATTTTACAGACAAAACTAGAGTAAAATAATTTTATTTAGTTTTTTAGCTTCTTATGGGCGTTACGAATTCATTATGCCGTCTCATAACGCCCCGGTTTTTATGGATGAGTTTATATATCGCGTATTCTAGACTTTGTAATAATTTTATATTAAGGTATAAATACATATTTTGGTTTTCGTTTGTGTGCTCAAATTTTGTATTTATTTTAATATTTTCTATTAATGAGACCAGTCTAGAAATTTTTTCCTAGGCTAAATGCATTGAGTTCTCGACAACCCAAACACTTATCCAATTTGAAGACTTCTTTTTATCGACTTTCGCCAAAATGTTCTTCATTTGTCTTTTAGTTTGATTTGGAGCCATTGCATACCTATAGCAGTTTCATAAAAACATGTAAGCATTAAATATTATGAACTAATTAACCAGTATTTTCTCAAAACTTACTTGCCAATTAACACACGAACCACTACTTTTCTTTTTAGATTTATAATTGTAGGAACACAGTAATAAGTAATAACAAACGATATTAAATAATATCTGAAGTATTTTTATACATTTTCCATGTCAATAGTCAATACTGCAAAGCATAAGGAGAATTCAAAAATAGGAAAGAGATGCCTTTCTCAGAAAAAAATATTGTAAAAACGGTAATACACCGAAAACTTGCGAGTGATTTTGTTTATTTTTTTATTATTAGTTTCTATTCGTACTTTATAAACAGTGCAAATTTAAAAGAAAAATAGTTCCCGGGAGTAAACGTGTACGTTATAATATAACCTTAAGAAGGATAATTGATTCGTAAAATCTGAAATAAAATCTGAAGTGTTATTTTTTTAAAAGTTTATGAGAGCAGGGGATTATTTTCAATAATTAAATTTTGCACCTGCTGCAAGAATTACGGTAAATTATAATTTATAACTATATTAGTAAATTTATTTAAAAAACATATTTTTTTCAAAGCACTGCAGCCATGTCAAAACGCTCTGAAGTGTGGAATCATTTTAAAAAACATGAAAAAAGTAGAGATGTTGCCTTCTGTAAGCATTGCAGTAAGCAATTAGGATGTAAAGGATCATCAACGACGCCACTTTTAAATCATTTAAAAGTTCATAAAATAAATATAAATTCAGCTTCAACTTCAACGTCGATCGATAAAATTCATGAACCATCTACATCAAAAAAAATTAAAAGGGATTCCGGTGATGGAGAAATTACAAAATTTTTTAAAAATGAAACCCTGGACGAAATTTTGTCTCGATGTGTGGCAGAAGATGGTTTTTCAATGAATTCTATAGTGAAATCACAAGCCATCATCGGATATGTCCGAAGTAAAGGCTTTGTCATGCCTAAAAATCCCTCTTGTGTAACAAAAAGTATTTTAAACTTTTATGCTATAAAAAAAGAAGAAACTATTGGTGTTCTCAATGAATAAAAAAAAATGAACGTTAAATTTTCAATAACAGTAGACGAATGGACCGATAATTCAATGAATAGATATCTTAATATTTCACTTCATGCCATTGTCGGCAATTTGATGAACAAATTTGAAATGTTTGTTTTAGGATTAGTTCATATAAAAGGTACATGCAATGCTGATCAAACCAAACTTTATGTAGAAAATAAATTAAAAGAATTTGAAATTAATATAAAAAGAGACATAATATCATCAACACATGATGCCGCCGCAGTTATGGTAAAATATGGAAAAATCCTTGGCATTACATCTCAATTTTGTTATAATCACGGCCTTCATTTAGCAATAACCGATATATTGTACAAAAAGAAACCAACAACTTCTTTTTGTGAAGCACATGAAGAAATATCAGCCTATTTTGAACACGAAATCGAAGATGACGTTGTCGAAAACAGTAAAGATTTCACTATAAACAGTTTTGAAGATGCTAACATAGTCTTCGAACAAGACAAAGGAGATGATTTACTAGATTTGACCGAAGAAGTTGATGACGTTGTCAAAAACATCAGAAAAATTATAAGAACGATCAAATCCTCTTCAGTCAAAAACAATATTTTACAAGGATATGTTAAAGATAAAGAGGGCAAGTTGTTGCAATTGATGTTGGATATAAAAATCCGTTGGAATTCCTTGATAACGATGATAAAACGCTTTCTTCAAATTAAAGATCCTGTAAATAAAACTTTAAGTGATTTAAGCCAACAAAAAATTTCGGACAGGCATATAGCTATTTTAAAAGAGTTGTTGGATGTCTTATTACCATTGGAAACAGCTGTAAAGGAATTAAGCAAAAATTCAGCGACGCTTTTGACTGCTGAAGGCGTTTACAAATTCGTTTTCGAAAAGTTAGAAGAATGTGGAACGAATCTTTCAAAAAAATTATTGAAACAGATAAAACATCGAATGGATGAACGTCGTGATAAAATCCTAATGACTCTGATAATCTTTTTAGAAACAGGCAATATTCCACATTCTAATAAATATTTTGATTATGGTACAAAAGGTGCCTCTATTGCATTGGCGGTAGAAATTTTTAAAAGAATACATCCAACTGTGATTCGAAATGATAACTCTGAGGAAATCAGTGAAGATATTACCATTGAAAAGGAAGATGAAGAAAGTCTAAGTAATGAAGATTGTAAAACATCGTCACTGCAGAAAGAACTAAATAATGCAATTGCTTCAATTACGCATGTTGAGAAGCAGAACGAAGAATGTTCTACATTTCTGAAAAAAGATTTCATTTATTTAAAAAATTATAAAAAAAGGACAGATAATTTAAATTTTTTATATCGCGCATTATTAACAATAAAACCTACATCAACTGCAACGGAGCGCGTATTTTCCATTGCTGGTCTCACCAGGACAAAAATTAGAACTCGACTCAATTTCGAGACATTTAATGCAATAATTTTTCTAAAATATGCATTTTTAAAAATGAATCAATAACTGCATTAATTTAATTAAATTTATTAATAATGCTATTTATTATAATTATTTTATGATTTGTTACTATTTTTGTTATTTTGTATAAAAATGAATTAATATAGATACGGGAAAAATATATACATAAATGAATTAAGTACCACAAAATAAAAAACATGTCTTTTTTTGTTTTTATTATCCGGATAATTTATGTTTTATGTATTCGATATCCGGATAGTCAAAAAAGTCGGATATTTAGAAACCCTAGTTGTACCACTCATCATTTATTTTTTTAAAAGGATATGCTGTAATATTAACATTTTGTTTTAAATCCATAGAATGGAAACCGAACCAATCCAAAATATTGCACATCGCCGAAAGACCAGTACCAAACTTATTCATTCTGAAATTTTATTTGATTCCAAACGACCAATATTAAAGAAACTTCTTACAATATCATCAATACCATCAATATCAACCAATAACATTAATAAATGTAATACAAAATACAATAAGGAAGAAATCCTAACAATATGCAATAAAACAAATAAAAAATGTTATGAAGAAATGGCTCGCAGATTTGAAAATAATGACAATAGAACAATACAAAATATTTATTCAAATACTGATTATATCTCACCGAAATCATTGAGTAGTGGCAAAGAACGTTATCATAATGATTTCAGACTTGATAGAAAGAAAGTAAATAAAAGCGATGAAAATAATAAAAATAATACCAATTATTACTTCCAAGATAATGAAACATATCCTCTTCAAGATAACAATCGCTTTAACAACTTATCAAATAATTCTATTGATTCTAAAGAAAATACGAAAGCTACTGAAAAATTTTCTAGAACTTTTTTTCCAATTTTTAATTCTAAATCTGAAATTAAATTTAAAGGAAGTGCAAATAACGTTGATGAGGTGTGTCTGGATGAAAATATTTATCCGAATGATAGCGCAGATTCTGAGCCAGAAAACTTAAACAAATGGAATAATGATAGTAAAGAGATATTTGTTAGTGAAAGTATTGATAATATTGATCAGAGTCATTCTGAAAAGATGGAGGAGAAATTCAAGGAGTATAAATTATTTGATGAAGTAGACGAAAGCCAAGTTGTACCTATGGACAAAAACAGGTTAATATATACACAATTACTAACTTAAACTTAACATACCCAGTATAATATTATTTATATATCAGCTATAGATTTTCGTATTGCAATTTAATTGAAATGGGTTTATTTCCAGCATGTAGTGATTTTTATGAAACTTTGGTTCATAATCCAGGTTTATGTGAGGTTTCATATACATCCTTCTTCCAATTTTAAGTCCTTACATCGGATTTCAATAATAACTCAGTATATAACGTTTCTGTAAAGGCTTCCAAACAAAAGCTATTTTTTGCTATGTTATCCATACAGTTTTATGCAATGTTCCATTTTTATTTTATTTTGCCCTCAAAAAGAAATTGTCTTCCAAAATAAAATGCATAAAAATAAAATGCAGCTTGCAATTTCGAAAAGAGTTAAATTATATTTTATCCACGACTACTAAAGAATATATACTTTCCATGCGTATATCTTTCATTGTAATTGTATTCATTCCACTTTATTTCTTAAATTCTACTTTATATATTTCATTCCACTTTATTTATTAAATATTCCCCTAACAAATTAAAAACTGGATTTGTTGGTATAGTTTTGATTTATTTTTCAACAAACATGTTTTGTTTTATTTTTCATTTCATGCATTTATTTCAATATGGTGATATAAGCTTTTACAGGAAAACTGGAAATTAATGGAAATATTTTGAAGTCGTGGATAAAATAGCATCTTGTATTCGCTTAGGATGATGGCAATTCTTCACTCGGATGATTCGGATGATGAAACTTCATCCTCGTGAAGAATTGCCTTCATTCTAAGCTTATACAAGAATCTACTATTCTTATTTTAGGTCCTAAGATATTTTAATTTAATTTTAAAAATAAATGTTTGTGCGTAGTAGATTTTATTTTGTTTAGGAATAAAATTAAGAAGAATAAAATCTAGGTTTGTTTTTCTAACTATTCGTTAGAATAGCTACATATTTTTTTTTGTTTTGCTTTATTTTGGTTAGTTTTAGTTCTGTGTCGGTGTTTAATAAGAACGATTTAAGAAATTTGTATGACTGATTGAGTCATAATATTAGATATTGATTTCATGTTTTTGTAATTCATTAATGAACAATTTTTAATTTATTTTTAAAGAATTTAATCATGAGAGGATTATATTTATTTTTTTCAAATAATTATCTCCCAACAAAATCTTGCAATTTTTTATTTTGCTCACAAAAAGTTTTTTCGTAAATTCTTTTATTTTGTCTTAAGAGCAAGACCGAAAAACAAAAAATAAAGCCTACGTGGATTTATTTTCAAAATAAGTGAGGGCTCCCGCATAAAAAACTGATCACTGGTTTTAAGTTTGATTGTATTTAATTTTTATTAATATTATTATTACAAACCCACACACTTGACACACTTGATTCACACTTGATTTGACTGAATGAACCGAAACACCTGAACAATTTTATGCAATTTTTGTTGTTTTTTCAGTTTATTCAGTAATTTCAGTCAAATCGAGCGCACCTTTTATCGAAAACACATAAAAATCTAAATATCACATTTAGAGGTGACTGAACCCTCTGACGCCGAGGTGATATCACATACCAAAGGCAGTGTCCATACCGCGGTGAGATGTTACTAGTCACGCTTGTTTTAAAGGCTTTTTATTAGACTATTAATCATGAGAAAAACAATATTAGAAATACGAGACGAGTTACAGTTAGGAAAATCTCTTATTATACTTGCCAGTTAATTATATTATCATTATAAAGAAAACAAAATATTTCATTAAACCCTTATTAGATGTACAAACATAAAAAAATGAAAATAATTAAAATTAATAACCCACAACCATATGTCCTCTTCTTGTATTGTAATAATTTGTTGAGAGTTGATCTCCTGTGTTCATTTTGGTTCCAGCACAGCTAAAATATATCTTTACCCAAGTTGTTGTGATACAGCACCCAGATATGCGTAATATATGTGTTTGTATTTTTTTTCTTTGTATTTCACTTCCTTGCTCAATATCCCAAAATAAAACTAAAAATTTTCTATTTATCTACTAACATCAATTGATTTTTCCTTTAGTTTATTTTATTCACATATATCACTTCTTTTAATGTATATTCTAAATTTTTTTGCTCTGTCGTATAATATTTATAAATCTACTATTTGCTATTCTAGAAATATAAAGATCTAAATGGCAAATGCCTGTTTTAAAATTATTTTTAAGTTTAATTTTTAATATTTTGTTATAGTTGTTTTTAAATTTTTAATTTTCAGAAATATTTATTCGATTTAAGCTAACATTTTGTAAACAACGATTACGGTTCATAGAAATCTCTCTTTTCCTTCGTTAAATTGTTTTCCTTCGTTAAATTGTTTTCCTTCGTGAAAGTAGAAGAGAGTCGATTTCAGTGATTTTATCTTAAAATGTGCCGTTACAACCAACTGAGCGAAATAACAAATTAACCATTTGTTATTTGAAATTTATCTCAAAGAGAACGATAACATGAAGGAGTATCTAGAGAACACTGAATTAGCTTGAATAACCCAATTACCTAGGATCAAGAATCAACCAAAAACTTGTACACAGATCAAAAATGAATCTCGGCGAACGCCAAATCTCTATCAAGATTGTCACGGAACATTGAGCTTGCTAAATCATGAGGTTCATCAGCACTGTCTGATCCAAAATATAAACCAGAAAGGCCGAGTGAATCTCCAGTGAATAAAAGCGGAGTGAAAAAACTGTAGAAAACAGAACAGAAATATTTTTATTTGATATCCTTAGCATGATGAACCCCGATACTCTTACCATCCAGATTTTTACATCCATATACAAAGTTAAAAAAAATTGAATATGTAATGCAAATTGCTACACATATAGGTCCTACGGAAGTTTCCATTACAAAACAATACAAAGCTTGCTATATAAAGTTAAACTAATGCTCTTTGCGTCAATATTTAACAGAGTACTTGGAGTAAAATATAAAGCTTGTTGTTTAAAAATGTCTGTTATTTGCATTAAATAATATTACGCGCAACATTTTTTTTAGTATGACATTTTAATGCAAATTACATCATAATTTCGAGTTACTTTGATTATTACGCACCTGCCTAAATTAATCAAATTAAAATAAAAAAAGTACAACGGAAAAAATTAAAACATACATACCATCTTACTATTATTATAGACTTTCAGTTGAGAAACGATAACTAAAACATATACATGAAACGATTTTAACTATATATTTCTAAAATGGATAATACTTTAGTGAGTTTTGAAATTTCATTAAATTTTTAATGTATTAAATTGTAGCAAGGTGCATTAAAACTTCTAGCTGTTCTATAGAAATAAGTTACGATGCAAGAGTTGTTTTAAATTTTATAGATATGCATTAAAATTAGGTTTAATGCAACATTTACTTTACAATTCAATAATAACCTGCAACGCATAGCTCCTATTGCAAGACTTGCTTTAAATATTGCAGTTACTTTTTCAACTGTGTAGTACGTTGCCAATCCTGGATTCCAATATTGCTAGCGTAAACGCTGGTGCTAACTTCGTTGAGATCTTATTAGCCGCGTGATGTTTCCGTACAATTCAAGTGATGTTGCCGTACAAAGACACGATGTTGAGGTGAAAACGTCCTTAACCGAATTCGCAGATTATACTGATGCTGCGATTTTTCCAAGGCAGATTTGAGGTTTGTTTGATCAGGCGATCTGAGTATGGCTAGCTGATGCGAATGATCCAGCCCTTCATTAACAGTCTTATCGAGAATGTGACGGGATTTCAAAAGTTGATACGTCTTCCATCTGAGATTGGATGCTGTCCAACCAACAAATAATACGGAGAGTATTGAGTGGAACCATGCACAGTGGCTCGCAAAGCATAAACTATCTCCCCCAGATAAGAAGCCCATGTTGTATGTTGACCCTTCATATAAGGTTGGAATTTTGATGGCATTGTAGACCAATCTACTCACCCTTTCTGAAACTTTACTCTGAAGACTGCAGATTCTAGTCCTAAATTCTCTGAATTGATTTAGTCAGCCATTGTTTACCATTGTCGCTGGGTGGAAACTCGGGTACGCTATATGTAAAACATGCCATATGTCTCTTCAAGAAGGCGTTCACCTTTACGATGACGTTACGTTCCGAAGAGGTTTGAGTAATACAAATTAAGATAAATGATCAAGGACAATCAATATAACCATAATTTCGCGTTTGGTTCGGGGATACGGTTCCAAAAATCTATATGGACTCTCCCATGGACGTTCAGGTACGAACTGAGATTGCATCGGAGGACGCAAAATCGGGTTCGAAGGCTGTGTCTGTTTAAGGTATCACAAGACACAACAATATTGTGAACTTGTGACGCCAAGTCAAGCCAATAGTATAGACGTTGGAACACCTTTAACGTCTTACCCCTCCATCGGCAGCAGTACTATCATCATGATGTCCTTGATCATTTTGGTAGTCAGTGGTATTAGAACCTAGTGCACCCAGATGTATTGGAAAATAAATCGAATAGTTATTGCTGAAAATCAAAAAATAATTTTAAAATAGGCATCCGACATTTAGATCTTTGCATTTCTAAAATCGAAAATAGTAGATTTATAAATATTATAAGACAAACAAAAAAAAATTTAGAATAAAGATTAAAAGAAGTGATATAAACTATCTCATAAAATTTATTGTTTTTTCCCAGACTTGGGTATCAGATTTAAGCTCAATTTTCTTTTTCGGGTGAGTTAAGTAAAAAACATTTTTTTCCTCAGTTAACTATATTTCGCCAATTTTTTGTTGGCATCTTCAGGTTAAATAAATTTAGGTATCTACATTGTGAAAACGAATAAAACTTTATATGAGGAACTTTTTTTAACTATGTTAAGTCAGTATTTTGAAAAAAATTGTTGATTATTTGCTTACTCTATTTTTTGTTTTGGTGATTATTTGCTACTAAACTTTCTCCACTAGAAACATTAAATAAAGTTAATAAATAAAAAACTAAACAAAACATTTAAAATTTACAAAACTACACAGCCAAATTAAAACTACCTCTGGGAAATTAAACTGTTTCTGGGAAAAAAAAACAATAAATTATAATATTAAACAAAGGTCGATAAGACTTAAACTCTTGAAAAACAAAAATATCTCATAAAATTATATATGACTTCTTTTTCATTATACTGATGAAATAATGAATTGGCAAGTGTAATAAGAGATCTTTGTAACTCTAACTCGTTAGCATTTCTAATATTGTTTTTTTTATGATTAATAGTGTATGTATTAAAAAATCCTTTCAAGCTAGCTGATATATTAGGAGTGGTGATGGATGGACTCTATTCGGTCAAACAGTGATCCAGCGTGTACTCAGAAAAGACCCCGTAGTTACCGTGGCTTACCCGGTCTTTTTTAAGTAACCGGTTTTTACCCGGAACCGGTAACTTTTCTTTTACCCGATACCAGGTAAAAGTAAAATAACAAAAGTCTAAAATGTATATATTAAATTTATTCTTTTAAAATAAAATAATAAAAATAATAATATAAATATATAAAAAAATCGTACATCGTTAACGTAACCCACTGTAATAACAATATATGTAGCTGGGTTTTAGCATTGATTAAGTTAATCAATGGTTTTAGTATGCGAACTTTGAATGGTGTCTGAACTAAATTAACCATTCATAAATAAGAATTTTGTGGTGAATATAAAATTTGCTTTGTGATAGGAAGACAATAAAGTTCACAGTCCATAGCACACATGTTAAAACTAGGATAATTACCCTTGCTATTCATTTCTCCCGAAACATTTATGGATTGTATTCCAATCCTGCTGCTATTTAGAGAACTCTGCGAGAAAGGCCACTTTTCGAGACAGCCAAGGAATTTTAAAATGCTAGAAAAACTTTCTATTAGAATGATTGTTTTGAAACAAACATGTTCTACAACGGAATATTTTTTAAAGCAATTGGGTGGGACATTTCTGAAGTTCTTCTTAAGCAATTTTACTTATTTGATGCCTCATGATTTATCTTTAGGTTCTGCAGACCAATTTTCGGTTTATCACTTAGAATTTAGATTAAAATGACAAGGAATTGATTAGTTTATGAGCTGACGGTATTGCTAGCTGATTTGAATGAAACTTGGTATTTAAAACTTTTGCAGTTTTGCATTAATTCTGCATTCCAACTTTTTGCATGCTCCTTTCTGTGGAAGTTTTAATTTTATTGTAATAACGGTTGTATAATTATAACTACCAGAAATCTATCGCAACAGTTACCCATTAATTGGAATTTAATGCATTTAAGATTACTAAATTTGCAGAAAACTAGGTTTCCAGAGTTATGTATCAGCGTCATCATTTTTTTTTAAATTACTTTAATTTGCATTTAATAAATTTCTGTTAGTTCTGTTAATAAATTTCTTTCATAGATATATCAATATGAATATTTTAAACAATTAGAATCGTCCAAACGAAAAATAATATCATATAATAATAATTAAAAATAAAATTATACTAAATTTGATTTAGCGATGTTAGCAATCATAATGAACTTCCGAATGGTGTTAAAATATTGATTCGTGGTGACATGATTGGAGCTTTAAATTGTTTTTTTCCACAACTGAACCTAATAAGATCAGGTGAACAAACTAACAGGAACAAAATTGTAAATTTATTAATTTTGTATTTTCACATTTTAGAAAAAAATAGAAAAATTCCTGTTTTGCATGAAACATTTTCTCTATTCAATGGTAAGCTTAAATAAATTTATTTGCTTTCATACGACCGACATATTTTAGAATTTGAGTCCGATAATGAATATTATCGAACTCTAACTTATTTATTTATTTTTGTCGCTGCCATGATAACGCCAAAATATTTAACTTGCAGATAAAAGTTAAACAAATTACAAAAAATACAAATACAAACATCTTTTTGTTTCAATAAAAATATCGTTGAAATGAAAAGACAATTAAATTAAAAATACAAATATGTTATTCAATAAATATTTAATTTCTATTTCTTAATGATTTATGAAAGCATATAAAATCATACTGACTGTAACTAATCACCATGATACACGCCAGTGTTAGCAGACTCGGTATTTGACTCGCCTCCTCATATTCACGACTAGTATCATAGTGATTCATATTACGATCCTTATGGTATGAATAAGTATAAATTCGTCCCACAATCATAATAAAATACTAATTGCAGATAACTTGAAAATATACCCAGAAATGCATGAATTTGACTGGGTTAACCAAAAAGAAGCTTTAGATAAAGAACATACTAATATATCACCCAGATTAAATGAAGACTTTCAAAAAAGAAATAATTATAGCTCATTAGACATTAAAATGTCTGCTGTGGAACAAGTCAAAAACACATATAACGATTCGTCGTTGAATATCATAGATTTGGATGAAGAGGTTTCACATTCTAATAAGCATAACGACCAAAGAGTTACAAGACCACTACCACCTAAAAAAAACTGTAATTTTCCAAACACAAGTGTTGCTGAAACGGTCTTAAAATCAAGCCAACTTGGCGTGCAGTCACCAGAAAAGCCAAAAACTGCCAAGAACTCTCGTAGGAACAATAATGTTAAAGCAGATATCGAAGAAAAACGAAATGCTAAAAAACGACAAAAATCTAAAAAAACAAACATTAAAAAACAGCAAGCAAATAAAATTATAGTTACTACGTTTTTCAATAACTCAACCATTGAATATAATGATGAATCTAGAATATCCATAAAACAAAATAATAACGAGGTAAAAAATGCTTGGGAAAGTACTACTTTGGGCTTAGATTTTGCACACGAAGAAGGAAATTCTTCTAATGTAAAAATTAACGAAAAGATATTGAAAAGCGATTTTAAAAAATTGACCAAGAAAGGGCACCGATTATTCAAGTGTAAATCTCCTATGGTAACGAACAGTGATGCAGAGGAAATACAAAGAAATAGAATTGGTGATGCAAATGTACCGCAGAGCAAACGATCTTATTCATCAGTGTTAAAATATTCTCTTCACACTCAGCTTACAAAAGAGTACGCAAAAGAAACAAGTAGTAAGTTCTGTTTATAACATTTATTGATCCATCATATTGATTTATTTATTGATCAATCATATCTAAACTTTATAATAAAAACCCTATATAATAAAATTAACATATTGGTAATATTCTACTAAGTTAGTACAGTTATTTATTTAAGGTTGTTTATTAGTCTAATATGGTTAGCCAACTGGATTCGGCGCTTTAGAGGAACAAAGTGCGACTAGCAGTTAGGATAGCCTAATTTTTTTTAAATTAAACAACGTTCAACTTACAGATTTTAAACTGTGCTTTCGTAAATTACAAATAAAAAATGATTGAGACTAGAAAAGAATGTTCCTTTCATATGACATATCACTCGTCAAGATCAAAAATAATTTTTGTCAAAATGTCCACTCTAAACTCTCTCCAAATAACATTTAAAATGATGAGCCAACCGCTATAGCTTTCATTCAATCTTTACCACATTTCCTATAATCGTCAATTTTTTCAAATTTTTTTTGTAATGTTCGATGTTAAGGGTGGGCGGACAGGATAAAAACTCACTTTTTTTTATATTAACTCAAAAACTAAGTAGTCGATAATTTATTGAGTTTTTTTTTCAAATATATAAATCTTTTTCAATTTTTCTAAATCAAACTCGATTCCTGAAAAAAAGATTTGTTTCTCTATTTCCATATCTAAAATACAGATAAAAACAAATATTTGCATTTTTTTGTTTTCAGTAGGCGTGGACAAATACATTTTACGCACAAACGAATCGGAAAACACATTTTACATTCTAGTTATCGTGACTGAAAGTTGAACTTAACGCCCGTAAAATAAAAGCCCGTTGCTATATAAAACACTAGTGTATTTTTGTACTTTGCCGCCCGTAATAATCGCCCGGAAAATATTCATAAAATTAGAACAAACAAATAAATTATTGTATGAAGTTTATAGAAAAAATCATGGCATGTTTAGTATAATTTTCAAAATGTCTAGCGAGTTTAAAAAATTCAAAAATTGATTTATACTACAATTAAGTTCTGTAGTTGTGCGTAAAACGTTGTACATACACTCAGGCTGAAAGGAAGCTTCGCGTCGGGCAACAATATGAGTAGCAGGCGTAATTTTCTACTTTCAGCCCCCGATATGTAAATAACTATTATAATTAGAAAATTTTAAGTTGATAGCAATTATACTTTGTGAGAAAATCGATTATGTAGAAAGTATGACGGACACCAAAGTCTCACCAATAGTGTACCGTTCTTACTTTTTCAAAGCACGGAACCCTAAAACCTGATCAAAATGCTAGTCGGGCCGATCTAAATGAAATTTAAATTGTTTTTCTGTTTTCACCTCTCCTGTAACTAACAGCAGTAAGGAACTAGTGAATTCAACAAACTTCTAAGACAAATCGGATTTAAATCTTGTCCTAATCAAACTGTTTTAAATTAAATTAGAAAATAAATTAATACTGTTTTTTTCATTTTCTAATCATTAAAAGGGTTTAGTTCCGATAATGGTGAAGTTTCGAGCATAACGTCCGCAAATGATAAGAAAACAGAACCAACAAATTTAACTATTGACTGTAATAATCAAAATATAAAAGAAGAGAACATTTCAAATTCATTCGGGGAAGCCCATTTATTGGAAGATCTAGAAAAACGTATCGCTCTTGATATGAACCTTTTGCTACGAATGGATGATGTGGATGAAAATGTGCATTTAAATCAAATCAGTGCTCCAATTACACAGAATGTTTATTTAAATCAAGCAATAAATTTTCCGGATACTAAAATTAATAATAAGGAACCAAAACCAATAATAGTACATCCATTATCAAGCAATCAACACAATAGTAGTTCAAACTCTAAGCCATATAATCGATTACTAGAATATTTAAATTATAATCAAATATTTAATCAAACCCAATGTTGTTCAAATTTCCAACTTACAAATATGATGTTACCACAGTATACACAATACTCCAATGTTTTAAATAATTCAATTCTACCTACCTACTCCAATTCATTGAATTGCTTTTGGCAACAAAATGATTATATTTATTCTAAAAACCTCGATACAATCCACGATCAGTTTTTAAATAATGATAGTAATATTTATAAAAAAAATAACATCAATAGTAATAATAGTAATAAGTATAATACTAATAGTATTAATAACAATGATATCTATAACATTATTGCTGCAAATAATTATATAAGCAATAATAACAAAACTTCCATGGAACTTCAAAATCAAATAAATAATTTTAACAATACTGGAAATCAAAATTTTTATAACCGTAATTGTCAAAGAAATATGTATTCTTCCACCAACGAGTTTCTCATAAAACAATTGGAAGATTTGACATCTAAGACTACAAACATGAGCAAACCGCAAAACAATTTACCAACATTCAGTTCGACGAATAGGAAACACCAAGGAAATAAAAGAGACAATTCTTGTGATACAAAAAGTTCGAATCAATTAACAACCAATATTGGCAATTTAATCTATGCCAGTCAAATAAGAAAAACTGAATCAGTGAGTAATCAACAAAACATAATTAATGGAAGAAGAGTATCCCTTACTGATTTAGAAAATGAAGCAATGGCAGACTACAAGTACTAAAATGAGATAGTATATTCCCTATATAAATCAATAAAAGGGGGATATACAGTTTTTGAATGCTTTTAAGGTACATAATTAAAATTAAGATTATTTTGTTGTTGTTCATTTAATTAAAATAATTTTTTTCTTTTGATATTCTTTCAAAGTAACGTCGGCTTATTTTTCAGACCTCTACAAAATATTTTTGATTTTCATTCTTTTTTAGAAAAACTTCTTTTTATTTATGTATGTATTACCATTTCCTGGTTTTTGTAATGGTATTTGTTATGTAACGAACGTTTACTAATTTGAAAAATAAATTAAATTACATAATAATGATATTTGATGAGTTTGTCCTATTTTGATTTATTCTCTTCTTTATCTATTTATTTCCCAAAAGCTTTTATTAGAGTTAAAACTTAATTGTTTTAAAAAAATGCGAATCTTAGCTTTTGAAAGTTAAAACTTAATTTCTGGAAAAAAGTCTCAAACTTAACTATTTTTTTAAATCGATGTGATTTCCATCATCGACTTATTTAGATCAAGAACATCTTTCCTTCCCGCTCTGTGGTATTCACATTTTATTAGAAAAGGCAAACATTTAACTCACACACCGTAACTCTACCGCGTATATCAATTAACAAAAGTAAAATCATTCCAATTCTACCATATCAAAAAAACATAAGGTAATTCAAAATTTAATCAATCATTGATGTTGCCAACATTCGTTTTTTAAAACAAAAACTGTATTAATTTCATATTGACAAAGAAAAAAATAATAAAATCAAACATCATTCGTAATTGAGCTGTTGTACGATCAACATCATTTCAAATGCAAATACAAGTCGTAAAACTTAATTACGGTTTACAAAAAATTATTATTATTTCTATAATTTATTCATTATTTATTTTAAAACATTAAAATTTAAAGTGGTGTAATTCAAAACAAAGGTGCCCATGGGGCACCTAAAACTATTCTAAAACAAAACAAGAGTGTTGTTAAACTACAAATTGATAAACTTCTTGAAATCAAAAGTGCAAATGATATGTCTCTAAAAAAAGCAACTAGTCATACAACTGGATCAAATAACATGGACACAGAATATAATTTACCAGTTAATAATACGTTCGATAACCTTGATGTCGACAACACCATAAATGAAGAAGATTTATTGCATATTAAATCAAAAAATAATATACCGCCAATTGTAGCGTTAAATGTTACATACAAGAACATCATAAAAATATTAAATGATCTAAATGTAAAAAATTACATTTTAAAGAATCAACAAATTGGTTTTAAAATAACACTAACTGATGCAGAAAACAAACGATTATTACTAAATACACTACTAGCAGAGGGAATTGACTGTTTCACATTCCGATCAGCAGAAGATAAACCAATAAAAATAACCATTACTGGAGTACCAAAAGACGTTACACTGGATGAAGTTACTGACGACATCATCTCTCAAGGTATAAATAAAACAGAAATTATTTCTATCCAAATAATTACAAGGAAAGATGAACATTGTTACAACAACCATCTATTACTAGTGCAGTTTAAGAAAACAGTGCCAATATCCAAAATTAAAAATATTCGTCATATAAATCACATCATAGTTCGAGTACAATTTAATCAATATCGTCGATCTCAACCAACTCAATGTAGAAGATGCCAAACGTTTGGCCACGGAACATCTCAATGCTCAGTGAAACCCAAATGTTCATCTTGTGGAATGCAGCACCTTACAGCTGATTGTCAAGCAAATTCAGAAGACTTTAAATGTGCTAATTGCCATGGAAATCACAAATCGTCATCTAAAGATTGTCAAAAAAGAAAGGACTACCTCCTCATTAAAGAAAACATAGCTATAAGCAGAAAAATTGAAAGATTGTCCCAAACTAGAGCAACATCATCTAAACCACTAGTTAATTCCAACACTTTTCCTGAGTTAAAACAATCAAAACAATACAACACGCTGCAGCATAAATGGAATTCTAGCACAGGTAAAAACAATCATACTAGTGATAATATTAATTATGAACCAAACCCAGAATACATACATTTATTACAAAACAAACAAAATACTACCACAAATGAAACTAACCAATCATATCACAATAATATTACAGAAACGAATTTATTCTCTCTCTCTGAAATAACTTCATTAGTGAATGAAATTATTTCCAAATTATCCCGTTGCAAAAACAAACAAGAACAATTTTTAATAATAACAACTCTTTCAGTTAAATATTTATATAGTAACTCACCATGAATGTTCTAATTTGGAATGCACGTTGTATTCATAATAAAAGAGATGAATTTTTCAACTTTTTAACTCATAATAATATTCATATTGCCCTAGTAACTGAGTCTGGTCTAAAACCAGATATCACACTTTACCATCCTAACTATTTAATTCATAGGCTAGACAGAATTGGAAGGCGTCTGGGTGGAGTTGCAACTATTATTGAAAAACACGTAAAGCACATTCTTCTACCTTCGTTTAACACCAAAGTGATCGAAACCATTGGAATAAATCTTGAAACACAAATCAGAAATATATGCATAATAGCTGCTTACTTCCCAGGCTCTAGTAAAAGTGAAATTCTCTCTAATTTTGAAAGTGACATTAAACTTCTTACAAATCGTCATGATAAGTATATCATAGGTGGAGATTTCATAAACAAACATAAACAAACATAAACATAAACAAACCGGAACAAATTATAATAACAAAGCATTTAGAACAACTAATACGCCTAAAAAATATCAGACGACGCCAGTGGCAAAGAAACAGAGATCCTAGTTTAAAATCGATTGTCAACCAACTCATAAAAAGAATTAAAACCGATTGCCAGTTAGAACGAAATAAAAACTGGAATACTTTTCTAGCATCAATTGATCAGAATCCCAACCAAAATAAAATATGGAAATTATCAAAAAGCTCTTAGAAAAAAGCACAAATCCCTACCCGTCCTACGAATACAAAATAATGACGATAATACAGAATTAAAACTCCTAACTAATCAAGAAAAAGCAAATGAATTAGCAAACCATTTTCTTAAAACCCACGAATTGCAAATTCCTGCCAATGACTTTACCAAACATATTGAGAACGAGGCAGATAAGATAGTAAATTTTTAATTTGCTTTATCCGCTCATGAACTAACAAGTCCTTCAGAAATTAAATCTTTTATTAAAGTACTGAAAACTAAAAAATCACCCGGTGAAGACAAAATAAGTAACAACCTACTCAAACATCTTCCTAAAAAAGGTATTGTATTTCTCTCATACATTTTCAATGCTTGTTTGCGTTTTAAACACTTTCCATTATCTTGGAAAATTGGAAAAATAATACCAATACCTAAGCCTGGTAAGGATCAAACCAGAATCGAAAACTATCGTCCCATAAGTCTTCTCAATACATTAGGGAAGCTGTACGAAAAAGTCATATTACGACGAATTAATAAACATCTAAAAGCCTATGAAATAATCCCAAATCAACAATTCGGTTTTAGAAACGCGCATTCCACATCACATCAACTATATAGAATATGCAATGAAGTAAAGTTAAACCTCAGTACAAAAAAATCTACAGGTATGATATTATTTGATGTAGAAAAAGCATTTGATCGGGTATGGCATAATGCATTGCTATACAAAATGATAAAATTCAAATTCCCGAGATATCTTATAGCTACAATTAGGTCATTTCTTCAAAATCGACAGTTTTTCGTATCTATTCATAACTCAAGTTCCGAAATAAAACAAGCATTAGCAGGCGTTCCTCAAGGAGCTGTTCTGTCACCTACGCTTTATAACATATATACAGCTGACATCACTGATCACATGGTAGAAAATGTTAACTATGCTTTTTTTGCTGATGACACAGCCATTTTTTCATCATCTTTAGACGTCAAAGAAATAACCAACAACCTACAAGAGGGCATTAATAATCTTTCTGATTATTTTGGAAAATGGTGCATCAATATCAACAATAATAAAACGCAGGCTATCTACTTTTCCAAGCGTCGGGCTAAAAGGTATTTACCCTCAACAAATTCACTTACAATAAATGGATCGCCAATAAACTGGTCAAACAACGTCAAATATCTTGGTATAACCCTAGACAAACACTTAACATTTAAAGATCACATTGCTTACGCAGTCGAAAAAAGTGAAAAACAAATACGTGTTTTGTACAGTTTATTAAACAGCACATCCACGCTATCGCTTAAAAATAAGTTACTCATATATACGATGATCATTAGATCTACGCTCATATATGGAACACCAGTGTGGTTTAATTGTGCCGAAGTACACAAAAAAAATTACAAATCATTCAAAACCGTTGTTTAAAAATAATACACGGTCTCCCTCCCGAATATTCATCAATATCACTTCATAAACTTTCACAAATCCCACAAATACACATTCATATTTCAACAATCATGATTAACTTTAAATTGAAAACACAGCAAATTACAAATCCTCTAATAAATACTCTAATATAAAATTAAATGTATGTATTCGAAATCGTTTAATTAAAAATACAAACATTTATGTATAGTTAGTTTTAGTTAGTATTAGTATTTATTTAATTGTAAGTAATTTTAGGATTTAAACTCGACATTCATACACATTCTTAAAAATTGATATACATATTATAAATCAAAAATTGAATATAAATGAAATATTGAAAAATGTAAATATATTTGGCATATCAAACTCTTGAATTATAACATTAGATGAAAAGCTCGCCAAGCTAAACCCTTAATTTGTAATTCTATGTACAAACAAAAAATTGAAATAAATAAAAAAAAAAAAAAAAAAAAAAATCAAACTTTTAATGCATTCGACGCATGTGAAATAAGACCAAGTTAAATATTTTGTATTAAAATATGTATTGTGAAACGCAGTATATGCTAGAACGGTTTTATGACAATAATTTTAAGTTGTTTGATATTACGGAACAAATGTATTATGTATACTGTATAGAATGAACAGTGTGAGGACTGTTTGGTTTAAACTTTAAAAGAAAATGTTTATTTAATAGAATTATTGTTGATCGTTAAAAATATTCAAAAAATAAATGCTACTTAAATAAAAGGACCGTTCCTTTTTTTCGAGGAAAGACGATAGTCGCATATTCCTTGATCATGTGATGCACTGTTTTTCTCAATGAATAAAGCACATATATAGAGCTACAAGAAGGCTCATTTCTTCGAGTTAGTAATTTCATACCATCATCAAGGAGTGCTCCACAACTAAGATTGAGGGTGCTACCGTTGACTGAATACAGTTCATCCACTACCACAACTGATATCTTCGGCTATAGTATTCGAAAGCTGCCAAAACGGCACTTAGAAGCAAACGTAGGTCATTTAATATTTGGATTCATAACAAAACTCCCGCTAATCGATCCCAATATCTAAAGGCCAACAAAATATCTAATCAGATTATCTCAAACGAAAAGTCTGAAATTGAACAAAACCCTATATTATTGGTGGTGATTTAATCGTCAATGATCTCGCAAAAAAGTTAACTTGTTCGCTGAACGCTTTGCTCTGAACTCCACTATTTTGGAAACTCCTAAGGAAATACCCAAAATCCCGACTTCAGGAGTTAATATGAATGAACTCCACTTCAAACCCAAAATAGTCGCTAAACTTTTAAAGGGGCTGAACATCAACAAAGCCTTAGGAATGGACAATATTCCACCCATAATTTTAATAACCTTGTCTAAAGAACTAGCACCAACTTTGACTAAAATATTCTACGAATCCTACAAATCTGGTATATTTCCCTCGTGCTGGAAGTTGGCAAATGTCCAGCCCGTCCCCAGAAGGGATCAAAATCCGATATCTCAAATTATAGGCCAACAGCTTTACTATCGGTCCTATCCAAATTCTACGAGCATAATATAAATACACACATTTCAAAATTTATGGAAGTAAATCATTTAATAGCCGACAGCCAATACGGTTTTCGAAACAAAAGATCAACTACCGATCTATTAAACTATGTAGCGCATTATTGGAACAGCATACTTGATAAAGGTGGTGAAACATACGTTATCGCTTTAGACATCTCCAAGGCATTCGATCGAGTCTGGCATGCCAACTTAACAAGCTCGTTGCGTACGGTTTTCATCCCAATGTTGTGAGGCTGATTCAAAATTTTCTATCCAACCGATACATTTCGGTCTGCTTAGACGGATTTTCTTCTGAGTCTAAACTAATTAACGCTGGTGTACCTCAAGACTCAGTATTGTCCCCAACCCTATTTTTGATTTATTTCAACGAATTGTTGAAAATCACCAGCAACCCAATAAAAAGTTTTGCAGATGATAGTACTCTGCACAAGTCGTTCGAGCCCCTTCCTTTAAAAGGTAAAATGCACGAACGAATTAATCCCACCCGAAGAGACGCTGCCATAAACGTGAATAAGGAACTAAAAAAAGTTGCCGATTGGGGTGACCAAAACCTGGTCAATTTCAACTCTACCAAAACACAGCTGTTGATTGTTTCCAGATCAAAGACCGAGTTCCCCAAAGATATTCAGTATGTGTGATAAACCAATGGGTGAATGTAAAAACATTCATTTATTGGATGTCACAGTTTTAAATGACCTACTCTGGAACGATCATGTAATGACGATGGCGCGTCTAAAAAACTCGGCCTCCTAAATAGATGCAAAAAATTTTTCACTCCATACTAATTGCTCCATGTTTATAAGTCCTATATTCGTCCCTGTATGGAGTACTGTTGTCAAGTTTGGGGTGCTACTTCTGTTTCCATCTTGGCCCTCTTGGACTCTATTCAAAAGCGGGCAATACGAATTGTGGGTGATCGAGCTTTGACATCAAAACTTGATTCCCGATAACGAAAAAATACAATATCGTCGTACTGTTGCTGACCTCGTTGTTTTTTTACAAATATCGTCATCAACAGTGCTCGGATGAAATCAGCAGAATCATGGCTCAAACTTATTCTTACCCCCGTTCCACTCGGCAATTGGCTGCCGCAACCAACCAAACGGTCGAGATCCCGCGCTGTCATACTGGCAGATCGCAGAAAGACTTCTTTGTCCGAACTGCATACAAATGGACTAGTTTGCCGGAATCGATAATTGCTATCACATATCATTGCTATTGCCACTTTTTATTTAAATGTGATATGTGATATCTCACGTTAATTCATATGTCGATAGCAGGGGCTGGATTAAAAAATGTGATTTCCATCAACCATATTAGCTAATTACCCGATAACGTTTTACGGAAAATTGATTTGTGTAGACTGGAAATTAGAACTCAGGGGCCCTATTCCCGAACACATAAATGTCATCACAATATTGTAAATTCACACAATATTGTGAATTTCATATTATGTAACACCAATTTGGTGAAAATTCTACACAATATTGTGAATCTGACAAGAACAATATAGTTACTGTCAAAATCACAATTTTGCTTTATGTTTTGTGTGTTGACTTTTTTATACAAATTTCATGGATTGGCGTAAAAATTAATTTATATCGCAAAATTAAGTCTTTAATAATATTAAATAATCATATTTTTATATAAATATCATTAAAACATGTTTATTTATTAAATATATTTTTATTTTATTTTGCATCTTTTAAGATTAAAAAAGTTAGTTGTCAAAAGTACGAATCTAGTACCAAAAATCTGTTATAATTTTGTAAACATTTGTTACAATTGGTTTGTGTCTAAGGATCACAAATATGTGTTACAGAATACCATTTTTAAACAAAGTTGTTAAGCATTTTGGTGAAATTGACAATATTGTCGATTGACAAATATGTGTTCGGGAATAGGGCCCCAGGTCTTTGAATCAAAATGCAATTGAATTTGTTTTGTAATTGCATTTTAACGCATAGAGGGATCATGTTTTGTTGGTTTTTAAGTATTTTTAAATATTTGATATACGGGTGTAGCACTCTAGTCCCTTGATTTTGACAATCGGAATAATATGAAATATCGCATACCACTGGTGATAGCAACAGGCTATCTCAATGTTATACCTTAAGGGTGCTGGTGGATGAACTATATTCACTCAATGGTTACACTCTCAATCTTAGTTATGAAGCATTCCTTAACGATGTCACGCTAGTGCTTGCTCGAGGAAATAAGTCTACATATAACCAATATGTTGTCTTTAATCATTAAGGGCTTCAGCGCATATTTTAGTTTTGTTCCTTAAAATTTTAAAGAAAAATATGGACGAGCTGAAATCTCACAGCTCTGAGATATCAAGACTTCGGTCTTGGTTAAGGATTTTGATATAGTTTTCGGCAAAAAACTTTTATGAGGACATGGTTTTTAGTTTTGAGCAGCGATGTATATTTCCAAAATTCTAAAAATATTGCAAAAATTATTACAAAATCAAAAATTAAAACTTTTTTCAAAATTCCAAAAATTATAATAAAATCAAAAATTTAAAATTTTTCAAAATTCTAAAAATATTCCAAAAATTCTTACAAAAAAATGAAACTTTTTTCAAAATTCTAAATATATATAAAATTCAAAAATTCCATTTTTTTTAAATTCTAGAAATATTGCAAAAATAACAAAATCAAAAATTGAAACTTTTTTCAAAATTCCAAAAATATTTCAAAAATTAGAATGAAATCAAATATTTAAACTTTTTCTAAATTCCAATAACAATCCAAAAATTCTTAAAAATTCAAACTCCCAAATTCCCAAATTCTAAAAATATTGCAAAAATTATTACAAAATCGAAAATTGAAAATATTTTCAAAATTCCAAAAATTATAATAAAATCAAAAATTAAAACTTTTTCAAAATTCTAAAAATATTCCAAAAATATTGCAAAAATTATTACAAAACCAAATACACAAACTTTTTCAAAATTCCAAAAATATTTCAAAAACTATAACAAATTCAAAAATTTCCATATCCAATTTCATTTTCTATCACATTTACGCTACAATTTTTTTCCAAAAAATTGGCTAAAAAAATAAATGAAATCATTTTTTGACACACTTGACATTATTTTTTGACAAACTTATAATGCCATAATTCTTTATAATAATAATAAAATTTCATGTCATACAAACTATTAATTTTATTTTTTTCTAAAAAAAATTGGGTAAAAAATAAATAAAAACCTTTCTTTTGACACACTTGACAACATTTTTTTGTCAAACTTATAATGCCATAATTCTCAATAATAATAATAAAATTTCATTTCAAACAAACAATTTTATTTTTTTAAAAAATTGGGTAAAAAATAAATAAAAATCTTTCTTTTGACACACTTGACAACATTTTTTTGACAAACTTATAATGCCATAATGCTCAATAATAATAATAAAATTTCATTTCAAACAAACAATTAATTTTATTTTTTTTCCACAGTATTAGGTAAAAAAATAAATAAAATCTTTCTTTTGACACACTTGATAACATTTTTTTGACAAACTTATAATGCAATAATCTAGATTTTGATCTCACATACCAATCCCGACCATCAAGATTTCTCCAAATTTAATGTTCCTACTCGTAATCACTTAAAATGAACGTTTTTTAAGCCAAAAATATGAAAATTTGCTGTTTTTGACACACTTAATGATTTTTTTGACACACTTCCGGTACAGTTATCGAACACAGCGTCCTTTTGGACCTGTTCCTTGAGTATACCTATTTTTAGAAAAAATTTTTTGAAATCCCTCCAGCGGTTTTCTCTGCAGCGTAGGTAATGACGGCGGCCGGCCGGCCGGCAGACAGCCACACATTTTTTTTTTTTGCTTTTTTAGAATCAGTAGGTCCTAAAACGTCGAGAAATGCCAAAAAAAGTGAAGGTAAGAATTTCACTTTTGGCTCATGAATGTAATACTTACGTCTTTCAGACCGAAGCAATTTTCTTTTAACCTAATATTTTATGTTGTTTTTGTTTTTGGAGCACTAGATATTATATATAATAGTATATTTTTCAACGATGCCGAAAACAACATATTTTGAAGCGAGAGGATAGTTTATCAGCCGAGGCGATAGCCGAGGTTGGTAATGGTCGCGAGATTCAAAATATGATTTTCGGCGAGTAGAAAACTGTACTTTTTCTACTACTTTTTTAAAAATTATTATTAATTATTAAGCATTTTCATTTAAAATTACATACAATTCAAATTTTAAAATATAAACATCTAAATAAACAAAATCTTTAAATTTATATTTCTGCTATTAAAATATAGATGACTCAATATGAATAACAAGCCTGATTGTCCTTTCGTACAAAAAAATCGTCAACTGTATACATATACATATATTTATTCTATTTACACTACAAAATTCTATAATTTTATTCTATTTGGTCTATAAAGTCCCTAAAATCATTAAATAACACATCTTTAAAGGTTTATTGTTTTTTGCATTTCGCGTCTACATAGTAGGCTTATAACTAAAGACGGTTGTCTAATATACAAAGTCAAGTCTAAAATAAAAACAACAGTTTTGATTTAGTTTTTGGATGGGAATGACGTTACGTAAATTCCTGATATATTTTAAAACAACGTAAAATATTTTATGCAAATAAATATTTTTTTTCGTTTTTCTTAAATAAATAGGTGAAATAATTTTTTTTAAATATCTTAACACCAACTGTTTGTTACCATACTATTTAAAAAGAATTTGTGAATCTTATATAGTTAACTATTATATTATTTTTACATTTTTAATGTAAATTGTCCGTAAATAATTCTAAAATTATTTAACGTCGTCTTCCCAAGAATGACAAATTAACACTAACAAAATTATTTCATTCAATTAATTGATTCTCTGGAAGGTGTTCTAGGATGATTTATTCTAGTTAAGAAATTAGAAAATAGATGGCTTTTAAAAAATTACTTTCGTCACTAGGTACGAAAGTAATTTGTATAGGTTTTTTTATCACTGGTGACGAAAAAGAAATTTTCGATGCAATGAACAAACATCAAAAGTAGATTTTTTAAGTTGGGTAGTAGAAAAAATATTTTAGTTTTGAGTTTAAAACACACTTTTTTAATATCTATATGAGTTTTTTATTTACCAATTAATTTCGTTAGCTATGCTAACATTATCAAGGATATTTCTAATCTGAGTTTAGAAATATCCTTGATAATGTTAGCATAGCTAACGAAATTAATTGGTAAATAAAAAACTCATATAGATATTAAAAAAGTGTGTTTTAAACTCAAAACTAAAATATTTTAATATTTTATTTTATCCATTTTAACATGAAATGCTAACCTATGTCATATTTTATTATATGATAGAATTTATGGTGTAGTTATCCATTCTCTAAAAAAAAAAATTTAAAGGTAATTAAATGCAAAATGAATTGAGTTTAAATATAATTTAAATTATATTTAAATTCATTCATTTTGAATGTAAAATATTTTTGAGCTTTTTTTATTGTTAAATATTTTTGAAAAATTATAATATCTGATAATTCCACAATTGGCGAAATATTGTAATTAATTTAAAAATTTACTAATTAATTAAATAAAAAATTACTCTATATACATATATTAAATTGAAAGTATGTGAGTTTGTCGCTTAAGCATTAATACACCATTCATCCGATCATCATGAAACTTTGGAAAGTTGTTGTGTACAGTTGCACATAGGTAACAGGCTATTTTTTTTTTTTAAATGGAACCTCAGGGCCATTATAATTATCTTAAGGGGTTCTGCCTAAATGTTGATAGTAATTTAATTTGATTTTTCTTTAATAATCGTTTTATATGGTTAGATTCCTTTGATCAATTTTTTTTGTTAAACATAATTTAATGAAATTGAAAAATGAAAGTATAATCTGAAACAATTACCTTTGTATATCAAAACTATATATATTTGAATTAAACACATAATGATGTTACAAATTTTATCATCTACACTAAATATGTATTTGGTTTGCAATTGTATGTAATACATGTTTCTTCAACTAAGAAAGATAGATGATAACATCGATTAAAAGCTCAAAATGACGAAATGGAATTCGCACAAATACTATAAAGAAGCATAGCTTATGTATAATCAAACATGGATAGCAATTATAATAAACAAACTAATTAAAACTGTGGCCTTTAGCCGGCAACACGTTTGCAGTAGCGATTTGCAAACAGTTACAATGCATTAATACCAATGAATGTATAATATCTGCCCGCCCGCAGGAACGTATATAAAATTTAAAATTTTGGATCTGTGGATGTGACAATGACGCGTACTTTAGAACCTGCTATTAGCAAATCTGTTAACGTGAGATATCGTATACTACTGACAATGGCAGTAAGCTATCACTTATATTAAGGGGATAAGTGATATTTTAGGGGTGCTGGCGGATGTACTTTTTTCAATCAACGATAGTACCCTCAGTCTTAGTTATGGAATATTCTTTGACACGATAGCGCTCTATTTTTTTTTAAATAAAATGTGTTGGGCAGTAGGAATTACAATATGTGTCACAACAACCCATAAGAACCTTTTAAGGAAATTTTCCCATAACAACATGCTTTTTAAGGTGTTTATGGACCTTGAGGTAAACAATGCGTTACATGATCTTGGTAAATGCTTCTAGCACTAGGATAATTAGGAACCTAATTTTAGGTTTGTTCCTGCAAATTTGAAAAAAAAAGTTATTGTTTTTATTTCCTCCATCCTATCTTGAAATATTGCCCTATGTCGTACATTATTATGTGAAAGGATTTATTATTAAGTTTTCCATTCTTTAAGAAGAATATGAAAAAAAAAGAAATTTGCGTCCATTAACGTCTTAAAAAGAATTAGGTTGTAGAACCTAGGTCTTAAAAGGATTTTATGTGTTGTTGTGACACATATTGTAATTCCAAATATGTCACATATTTTGAAATTGCACAAACTTTTTTGAACTTCGGTGAAAAAGATGATGAACAATATCATTGAAGCTACAATTTTGAGTAGAAAATTCGAAGAGGAAGATGTAGTGTTGCCACGACAGATAGGCCACATATTTCAATGATCCCAACAGATTCAAACGTTTATTTTCCAGTGCAACTCGCTTTTGCAATTACCATCAACAAAGCACACGGACAGATACTGCAGGTATGTCGACTAGATTTGGAGAATCCGTTCTTCTCACATAGACAACTGTATGTGGCTGGCGCGTTAGGAAAACCGTCTGATTTATTCGTGTACGCACCAGACGGAAAACAAAATATATAGTGTACTCACAAGTACTCGAATAAATAAATAGAATTAAAACGACATTTTGAAATTCGTTCCATATTAAAATAAACAAGTTGCAATAAAAATGACACAATGTAAATTGAATGTTATCATAACGCGTTTTCTTTCTTATGAGATAGCGGCAATATGCGACCGATGTTAAATAAACAAAACTTTCACTATTTTGCGTAAAAAAAAAATTTTGAGAGATTTTGTGAGTGATTAAGATCAAAGTAATTATTGTAATTCACTTGAATTTTGCAATTTGACAGCATTTTTCATTTTCTCTCAGAAAAACTTCTTTAGAACAGTTTTTGTGTGTTTCGTGTCGGGTACAAATACAATGCATGAGCACTGTGAACATTTGTGAATCTATTTTTGTTCTGTATAATGTTCTATATAGAAAAGAGTGATGACACACCTCTACTAATTCAACAAGTCATTTAAATTTTTTATAGCTTACTCGAAAACTTATTTGATCGCCAATTTTTCATATATCCGAACTGATGAGCTAAAGTACTGATTATTTTTCATTCATATTTTTAAAAACAAAAATTAAAAATTACGCTATCATTTCTCATTATCACTTTTTGAAATCATTACTCCTACGTCAACAAAATGTCTGTGCACAAACTTTATTTATAAGCGTAGCAAAGAAAGCCGGGTCCTGCTAGTAATTAAATAAAAACAGGCTGAGAAAAAGGTGTTTTTAATTAAAAATCAATAAATTATTTAGTATGCCAGTCAATTGACTAATAACTCTAACAATATATATTTTTATTTAAAAATACAAGACAAATATTTTGTTTAGATAAATTTATTTAAAAAATAGAACCGGCTTCAGAAAAAACAAAAGAGGCACAAAAAAGTGAAAAATAACTTAATTGTGGCTTTTAGATACAAAATACGTTACATTTTGATTAATTTAATTTATTATATCTTACTATAGACAAAAAAACTACGCTTTTAAACAAAGTAATTATATTAAAATAGTTACTTTTTATTATAATTATTATATAGTTATAATAGTTATTATATTTTAAAAGTTATTTGTAGCACAAAACTGTCCGAAGTCAGTGTTACATTGACGAAAAACCGACTAATATGCCTCGGGCTTGGCACCGATTTCCAACAGTTTTGTATTACAAATAACTTTTAAAATATAATAACTATTATAACAACTATAACTTTATTAATTTATTGATTTTTTAATTAAAAATACCTTTTTCTCAGCCTGTTTTTATTTAATTATAAATTTTTTATTTAATTATAAATTTTTTATTTAATTAATTATTAAATTTTTAAAATTATTACAATATTTCCCCAATTGTGGAATTATCAGGTAATATAACTTTTCATAAATATTCAACAATAAAAAAACTAAAAAATATTTTACATACAAAATGAATGAATTTAAATATAATTAAAATTATATTTAAACTCAATTCATTTTGTATGTAATTATCTTTAAAATATTTTTGAAAAATTATAATACCTGATAATGCCACAATTGGCAAAATATTGTAATTAATTAAAAAATTTAAAATGTAATTTATTAATAAAAATTTAATAGTTAAAAAAACATGGTTAGAAAAAGGTGAATTTAATTTTTAATTAAAAAATCAATAAATTAAATAAAAATATTAATGCAATCATTAAATTGTAAGATATAAAAACTTAACAACCTAAATCTTACGAAGTAGAGTTTTCTATTAAGAAAATCTAACTAAACTATAATAAATTGAAAGCACAAAAACGCTGATTGGTGTCTTTTCCTAGAAACGATGTATTACATTGCCGCCAATACAAATAATAAATTCCCTTTACATGGGAATATTTATAAGAAAGCAAAGCATAATTAAAATACCTATATATATAACTAACTACATGTTATATTATAATATGCACGGTATTTTTCGAAAACATCTAACAACCTTTAAAATAGGCTTTAAATTAATCTAAAAATCAATCACTACTTAATCGTTACTTTTGTTTTTTTAGTTATGTTTCATAAACTAAAATTTATTTAATTTCCTTTTTAATTTTTCTTATCAAAGATCTTAATAGATAAATTTAAATTAAAATAACAACAAAAAAAACCAAAAATCATAATGAGTCAATGAGAAATCTGTTAAATAAACAAACAATCAAAAATGCACCGCTGCGACAAGATCTACATAAGATTATAAAAAACTTTAGTTGTTTTATAGTCCAAAATTTATAGCAAACATTTACATGTTTATATTGTGGTCAAAAACTGAAAATGAAATATAAAACTAAAATAACAATAATAAAACACAAAGTGCGGCCAAAGTCTTTTGAAAATTTAACATTTAAAAAAATATCCAACTATGAATACCAAAAATGAAACACAAAATTCAAACTAAATTTAAGAAGAAAATTACACCAAGAAGAAATAAATGATGAAGAAAACGAAGATCAATGTTTGTTTTATAAACAAATTCTTTTGATTAATTCAACAAACAAATTTAAAAAAAATTACATCTGTATCAAAAGATAGAATGAAATCCGTTAATGACTAATTAATTGTCTATTAAACACACAATCATTTAGATAAGGAAAATAAATTACCACTGTCATTGCGACTGTAATTCAACTGTAAAATAAAATTTGTGGAATCTGTTTAGGTATAACATTTTTTTATTTTTACTAATTAAATCTGTAATAAATGTTTAGGGCATCTGGTAATCGAAGCTACCAATTGTTGGATCCACACCGTACGCCATATATACGAAAATGTATAAACGTAAACGTTTTTAAACTTTCAACATTTGTTACCTAAATGACGTGCAGCTGCTAACACAATTCAAAAGTTTTGTGAGGTTTCTTACCCTCACTTTTTTGGCATTTCTCGACGTCGATTCTAAAATACTGACTCTAAAAAAGCAAAAACAAAATAAATGTATGTCTGTCTGCCGACCAACCAGCCGGCCGTCACAACCGACGAAATGACGATGTGTTCGTTAACTGTTCCGAAAGTGTGTCAAAAAATTCGTCAAATGTGTCAAAACAAGGAAATTTGCATATTTTTTGCTAAAAAGCGTTCATTTTATGTGATAATGTGTAGTAACACTCACCATGAAATGTAATTAAACATGAAAATTGGACATGGCAGTTTTTGATTTTGTTATAATTTTTGGAATTTTTTTATGAATTTTGAAAAAGTTTAAATTTGTGAATTATGAATTTTTGCAATATTTTTAGAATTTTGAAAAAAGTTTCAATTTTTGATTTTGTAAGAATTTTCGGAATATTATTAGAATTTTGAAAAAGTTTAAATTTTTGAAATATTTTTGGAATTTCGAAAAGAGTTTGTATTTTTGATTTTGTTATAATTTTTGCAATATTTTTAAAATTTTGAAAAAAGGTTCAATTTCTGATTTTGTAAAAACTTTCGGAATCTTTTTAGAATTTTGAAAAAGTTTAAATGTTTTATTTTATTTGTGTTTTTGATTTTATTATAATTTTTGCAGTATTTTTAGAATATTTGAAAAGGTTTCAATATTTGATTTTGTTATAATAGACCGGGGCCAAACCGTTATAAATATCGAAATAGACGAAAAATTCTTAGCAGTATACGAATGGTCGGAAAATGTAGTTAATGGTCTAAGTAATTAAGGAAGAATCGACCGAACTGAGTAAAAGTCTCGGAAAGGGGTGGAAGGATGTAGTATATACGTTTTTAGGGGTTTGTATTAGTTTTTGCGATTTGCGACTAAACTATGCATCCTATCGAAAAAAATTGAATGTAAAAGTTGTAGATAATAAAAATCTAAAACTTTCTTACTGAACATTATTGACCATTACCACAACAAAAACTTTTATACACTGAAAAAAGAATTGAAGTAATGACAACCTCATCTCGAAGTTGGCAGTTTATTATTCATGTAAAGAAAAATTATTTTTAAACAATTTCACCGTGATTGGGACAACTATACGATAGCATTTTTCTAACAACAGAATGAGGTTTATTTAAAATATGAAGTGTTATATCCAATATAACAGTAGTTGAATAAAGTTAATAACTATTTCCCTGAAAAAAATTTTCTTTGGTTTTATATCATGAATTTTTCATTTTAAAATTAAAGTATTTGAGATTAATTGAACTATATTTTATTTTCACATAAATATTTCGTGTGATTGTCTCAACTTCATCGGTTTATAATTGTAGAGTTATTGATGCAATTTCGTAGTTTGATTCGCCATACCTGACCGCACGGTGAGGTTGAGACAACTGCATTTCGATTGGAAATAGGACATGTTTTTTTCAGTGTAGTGTATTCTTTTGGACTGTACCGAGTACGGTCAAAAATCGGAATTTTAAAATTGTCGCCGCTGTGTGCATAGAACAAAAACACAAAAATATTTGCCGAAAACTATATCAAAATCCTTAACCCAGACCGAAGTCTTGATATCTCAGAGCTTGAGATTTCAGCCCCTCCATATTTTTTGTGTTTGTTTTTAAAGAAGGGATTACTAAATTATAAATCCTTATAAGCACTTTCATCTTTCCCTCCCCTATTTTTACTACACTGAAAAAAATTCAAGTATAATGACAACCTCACCTCAAAGTTGACAGTTGATTATTCAAACAAAGAAAAAATACTTGCAAACAATTTCAATGTGATTGGGACAACTACATATAAATATTTTCCTGACACCAAAGTGAGATTTAGTCAAAGTATGAAGTGTTGCACCCAATATAACATTAGTTGAGTAAAGTTAATAACTATTTCCATGAAAAAAATTTTCTTTGGTCTTATATCATGAATTTTCATTTTAAAATTGAAGTATTGGAAATTAATTGAATTATATTTTATTTTCACATAAATATGTATTTCGTGTGATTGTCTCAACTACATCGTTCTATAACTGTACAGTGGTTGAAACAACTAGAGCATGTGTTTTTCAGTGTATCTGAATTTTGAGTCTAAAATTGATTTTTGTATTAGCTGCATTTCATGAAACCGTGTGATCCGGATCCGCTTAAGTTTTACATGCAAATTGAGATTCAACTTTGTTTTTAGATCACGAATCGTGATCTAAAAATTGGTTCAAAATGTATAAGGGAATAAATATTTTGTATTTCGTAATTGGTGTAATGAAAAAAACAGAAAACTTAAGAACCGAACGCATTCAAAACTAATATAAATAAAAATTATAAATAAAAACTAATAAATTTAATTTAAAAAGTTTGTTCACACAAAATTTTTTAGGATATTCACCAAAATTGAATTTAAAGAAATGTAAAAACAAAATTAATGACATATAAAAAAACGAGAATATCAATTTGAGTAGTACCAAAATTAATATTTCAATGTAATTTTGAGTAGTACTTTTAGGCAATTATTATACCAACCGGACTCAACCATTATTACATTTTTGTGTCGTTTCATGAAACATGACCTGGGTAAAAAAATAGATATTCTCATTAGGCGCCAAATAAGAGAAAATCCTAGAAATTTTATTCGGTAAGATAAAATAAATATGTTTCTCGATTTAAAATGAACACTTGCGTTCTACGATTTTTATTTAAAAAAATAAAATACGAAAAAGACGCAGGAAAATTAGGGAGCATAAATACAAGAAATGCAGTAAATTTTCGCATAGTAGGCAGGAGATTTCGGGACCAAATTGCTTCTCAATTTTAATGTTTATTTTGTACATTTCAATATATCGTTTTTCACAGCTGCAAATTGTTTTTGCATTCGGCTTTTCAAGTTTTCTCTTTCGTTTATGCGGCAGACTCGATGGATTTCGAATGATATTTATCACAGAGGAGGTAGCTTCTTTAGTTTTTACTCCCAGTTCTTCTGTAAAACCATCTCCATCCACGGCATCGTATGTTATAATGCCTACCTTCTTGCTCTCAACTTCATCTAGCTCTAAAATAGGATCTCCCATTGCTCTGCAAGCTTACCTATTCCATTCTCTGCAGATGAAAATTGGTTTCAAGCCAAGTCCAAATGTTCCTCTAAATAATCAACTAGAGCCAACCTTTTGGCTGTTTGTGGGCGTTTTACCTAACTTTTTTTTAAATTTATCATTCGACATTTTTAATAAATAACGGTAGTCACAGCTTTTTTTTTAATGACTTTTTTGGCATTTCAAATGAGTTTGGAAAAAGTCATATGACTCACACAGAATCGAGATTTGTGACTTCATTTTCGAAATTTCGAAATTCAAGTCATATGACTTGAAGTCATGAAGTTGGAATCATGCGTCAAGAAATGCAGCTATTATTGGGTTGAATATTGGACTTCGTAGCAGCACGTCAAGAATCGCAGCCATTGTTATAGTCTAAGAACTAGTGAGCCCTCTAGGTAACGGTCTTTCTGTAAGGCTAGAAATTTTTTTAGTTATAAGTTATGAATTATTAAGTGCGGCAATCACCACCTGGCAGGCATCAGCATCAGACATGAACTCAATGGTGCAAATAACATTCCGTAAAGACAGAATTCTTGGTTAAAACACATTTTATTAATTAATTGTGATGCGATGTACATTATTTCATTTCAATTACTTCACTTGATATTGAAGTTTCGTTTTTTTCAGTGGCTACCGAAAAATCAATCGCCTCTGATTCGATATTGGACATTTCTGTTAAATCTTAAAATATGTACTAAAATATTCATATTGCAACGAATACTACCTACCGTCTTCCCCCAAACATAAGAACTAGTTCTTGTAAACGAACAGAAGAACCACTGGCTCTTTTATTCGTTTATAAGAACTGGCTCTTATATTAAAAGAAAATTCATTAAGATAAAAAAAAATTAATATTGAGGAATAATTTTTGAAACGCCAAAATTTTAATTTTTTTATTTTGTTTTCCTCAATTTTGCCAAAACTTTGTCTAGTAAGAAATATTTTGTTATATACCAGAGGTGGCCAAGCTTCACTACACGTGGAGCCGCAGTACAATAATCTCTCGTTACGAGAGCCAACATAAAAAATAGAAAATTTCAAAAGTATCAGTTGTTTGGAAATATTTATTTTATTGATAAAACAAATATGTATGTACTTATGGTTATAAATACATACAAATACATATTTAAATTTTGTTACATGACATGCTTGCTGATAGATGGCATGTTTGTTTGTAACTTGGCCGTGAATTTTCTGAAATCTGGTTCATAGTTTGTTAGCACAGTACGAATTAATTCCGTTAAATGCTCATTTGTAAGTTGTGAACGGTGGTTTGATTTTATAAACTTCATTGTTGAAAAAAGTGATTCACAACAATATGTTGAACCGAAAATGGACAGTAATCTGGCAGCAGCTTTTTTCAAATTGAGGTCTTTGATTGAGACACTAGTTTCCAAAACTCATTTGATTTCTTCTTCAAAACTCATCTGGTCATTGATCTTCCTGTAGCTCTAGTAATTCCATTTCTCCTGAGGCACTGTCAAATTCAAAATATAACAAGGAATCGATAAGTTCTCGTTTAATAATGTCAATCTCGAATAGATTTACAAGTAAATTAAGAGAAATATTTAAATTATTCAGGTCATTAAATTGCAAGTGAAAGACTTTTAATAATTCTGCTAATTTACTGTCGTATTCACTCAGTTTGTTATCATAACTTTTAGAGAGTCTGTTCTTCAGACGAGGAAAGTGGTTGAACACTTTTGTTGTTAAATCTCGTTGAAAAAGTTGAATTTTTTTAATAAAACTCAGAATCGTTTGAATAAGATCAGTAATAATTTTATCTTTTCCTTGTGATGCTAGGTTGAGAGATTGCAGATTCTCCATTATATCAGTCAAAAACATACAGTCATTAATCCATTCATCATCCTTTAATCCCAGATAGTGTTTTCTTTTTCTTTGAGGAAATTTCTGATAGGTTCTATTAAATCAACAAATCGGCTTAGAACATTATAACCATCGCACAAGGCAGTAAAATGTTATATCTTAAGGATGATCTTCAAGGTCCAGTGATTCGATAAAGTTCTTGAATTGGCGATGGGTTTTTAAATTCGTCCGAATATAGTTCACAATTTGTAGCACAGTTTTCATTACGTTTTCGTATTTAAAAATATTTTGCAACTAAATGTTCACGATGAACAATGCAATGAAGTAGCAAAAATTCGGGTATTCTTGGATCATTTTTAATAGACCAATAAGGCCTACATTTTTTTCTAACATTGCAGGTGCTCCGTCAGTTGCTACACTTACCAAATTATTCAGTGGAATACTTGTATCTGACAATATATTATCAAGGGCACTCTTAATATCAATACCACGAGTAGTATTTTTAAGTGCTACCAAATCCAATAGTTCTTCCTTTACGATTAAAGATTCGGAAACGTATCGGATAAATACAGCTAACTGTGGGGTGTCTTGTGTATCGATTGATTTGTCAAGGGCTAAGCTGAAAGCTACACTATTTTTTACACAAACTTGTAACCGCTATTTAATATCTTTACTTATTTCCGTAATACATCGCTCAGTGGTATGACTTGATACTGGAACATTGCTAATTAATCTGTGCAATTTAATATTTAAAGGATCCAGAATTTTAAAGGATCAATCATAGAAAGACAAACGAATCCAAACGGAAAGACTTTTGATTTTGAAAAAGATTTTTGTGCATTAATTTGAGACAAATACGAAGTAAAGTAGTATCAAACTAAAACAAAGCCGCAAAAAACTCCAATAGTGGTAACTTCGACAGGACGGACCTAAACATAATAATATGATTGTATTAAATCATATTATATTAAACAGCATTATAAATTATGTATATTACTTCTAATTTTGTTACAGTTTTTATGAATTATTTAATTTTTTTATTTCTTTTCGAGAGCCGCATTTATTCTTTCAAAGAGCCGCATGCGGCTCGCGAGCCGCGGTTTGGCCATGTGTGTTATATACGAATAATTATTGTTTATTTAGATGTTTATATTATCTAAAATTACAATACAATTATTTTTAAAGAAGTTTAAAGGCAAACATTTATTGTTTGCTGACTTAAAAATTTGCTGCACAATATTGTAGGGAGCCCCCAAAATTTTCACAACAAATTAATTTGACAGATAAAGATTTGAAAAGCTAAAACAAATTTTAATGCATAATATTTGTTTCTATAGCTTTTTAATTTAAAATCAAAATCGATGTTCCCAGTGAACACATGACATAAATATGACATCACAGGAAGGTCATATATAGGTGTATGACCTTTGTGTGATGTCATATTTACGTCATGTGTTCACTGGGAAGTAAGTAATAGTAATTGAGATATTGATTGATAATAATTGAAATCTATCTTTTAATTTCTATATTTTAATAAAATATATGTACAGAACTAAAAAAATTTATCACGCATTCAAATATAAGAACTGGATCTTTTATTCGAAAGCTCTTCTATTCGAAAATTTTGTATTAACTTTCTATATACACCAAATTATAGATCATTCAAATATAAGGACCAGTTCTTATATTCGGGGGAAGACTGTAGTACTTTATTTTATTTTTTGTTTTAATAAACTTTGTTGTGTAAATCTCGTGTTGTAAGAATTATAATATGTGTCACACCACATACAAACCTTTTAAGACCAAAGTGTCGCACAACAACATGCTGTTGATGGTTGCAAAATCTTTATTTTTTTAAAAAAAATTTAATGAATTTAATGAGAACTAAACAATAAATCTCATCACATACAAAATATGACATATGCCAATGTTTCATTATGTCCGATTATGGGATAGAGAAAAATAAAATAAATTTTCAAATTTGTAGGAACAAAACTAAAATGGGGTTGCCAATAATCCAACTAGTGCCATATACCTTGATTATGTAACATAATGTCTTCCTTAATAATTAAAACCTAGATAGAGTTATACGAAGGCTCGTTGCTTCGAAAAAGAAATGTGCCACCATCAAGGAATATTCCATAGCTAAGATTGAGGATGGTACCTTTGACTGAATACAGTTCATCTGCCAGCAACCCTAAGATATCACCTTGGCTAGGGACATCTCCCTTCTATTGCCAACGGTATGTGATATCTTCACACCAGATTCATATATGTGTGTATGACCTTCATGTGATGTCATATTTATGTCATGTGTTCACTGGGTCGTTACTTGTTACATAAAGTTGAACAATGCACAGTGATAGCTGCACAATTAATATTATATTAGAGAGATCGGAGATATTTTAAACGTCAAAAAATGCATCTGTGTTTTTTTTTTCATTTCTAGATAAATCTCAGATCATATATTTTCTCTCTGAAAACATTTACAGATATTTTTTTACCGACTGTCATTGTACAAAGGATAAATTTAAAAAACTGCAGGTAAAGTTTCGATTAAAAAACAAATTTAATTAAATTATTTAATAAAATTTTAATTTATTTAATAAATTTTATTTTTATTTTTTCCGCCATAAAACTCAGAGAACTTTCCGACAGTGGATTTTATATCCAACAGTTAAATCGGAAGAAAAAATTATACGATAAATCTGATAGATTTTATTTTATGGCTCCGATCTCCCCGATATAGAAAAAAAAAAGGCAATCAAAGTTGAACTTTCAAACTTTAAAATAATTCACAATATAAAACGGAGAAATTTTTGTAATATAACAAAACACTACTTCACGTGGATTAATCGTTGACGAAATTTGATTTTTTTTAAACCAGCAGAATCATTAAAACGAAAATTACTCATGTAACTTGCATACCCCGTTACAACCGAAGAGTAGAGTGACGCTTTTGTTCTTTACGAAAGGTTAAGACATGGTTATGCTCTACAATAGCGGAATCTATAATTATGGATTGTATATGCTAAGTGTACAAAAAAAAATGATTTCGAATAATGCAGAGTATTTTATAAATAGGACCTCTAGAAATTATTAAATAAAATGTCCAAAAATTTGTTGTTAAATTGTTAAGAAAATGTATGAAATTTAGCTTAGCTACATTTGGTTCAGTCATTTATCGACACTTATCAGATAAAATATATTTATACGTGCATAACGAGCGCTCTGGTGCCACTGATAATATTGGCTAAACTTTAATTTTTGATTGACTGGAGTGTGAAGAATAGACAAGTTTCTCGAGCTATACCCTGGATTACGGTAAAAGGCTTCAACCTTGGTAGCCAAACTATTCATTTTGAACTATTGGCTGTGATACAAACAAATGAACATGAATCAATATCACAATAACAACGGTACTTTTCGGCACCATAAGACAAAAAATATTGAACCCTCAGTTCGTATTTAAACATTGAACAATGAAGGCGCCGCGTTAGTAAGTCAAAAACTGAACACTTACAAAAATGCCTATAAGATCACGACATCGACATAGTGATGCTTCAAAATTCAAAATTCCCCATACAACTGGTTCAGTTGCAAGAATGGCTGAGTAATGGCAAACATGACTGCCGGAGTACTGGCCATTAAAAATAATATAAAATAATATTTTCATATATAAATTTAAATAAATTATTTACAAAATAATTAAAATAAAATAGAAATGAAAATAAATTAAAACATATACCAACCTTTTCTATATTATCATAGTCTTTCAACCGACAAGGCGATAACTAAACTATATGTGAAAATTTTCAAACTATGTATTTCTAAAAGGGATAATACTCTAGTGAAATTTAAAAAAAATGACATAGATCGGCCAATTCATGGCTACAGTACTGGCCCAATAACAATAGCCAAGTAATATTTACCATTCATGTGCCAGTGCTTGGCCATTCAAAGGTAACAATATACTGGCTATTTTCTGTAAACCATAGATCGGCCGATGAATGGTTCTATTATTGGCCCAATAACAATAGCCAAGTACTGTTAACCATTAATGGGCCAGTGCTTGGCCGTATGTCAATGTCTGGCAAAACCTACTTGGGCGCTAAATATGAAAAGAACTTTTTGCAATTCCGTATCACAATTCGACGTATTTCGATGTTGTCAACTGTTTTAACTTTTTTTTGATTTTTTTTCCGCACTGTTTTAACTTTTTGCTTTGTTTTGTAGAAGTGAAAAATAAGAACGTATGGAAAATTTTCTCAATGCTAAGTTGATAAAAGAAATGTTTACTTATATCTGCATATGAATGTAGAGTGTAAAAAAGTTGGATGCAGAGTAATTTTGTTTAATTGTTTCATTGTGATTCAGAATTGCAAAAATCGTTGTGTGCAACTCGTTGCACTAATTGATTTTTGCCGCACTTGTCGTAATTTGTCCAAAATTACGACGCGTGCAGAAAAAATCAACTTTGTGCACCTCGATACACAGTAGTAGATTGTATTACTTGTGCGAATGTGTTTTCCAAACAAGAGTTAGTTTGGAAAACGCATTCGCACTAGTAATACACACTATTTTTTGTAACAAGTTCATTTAATCATTTATTTAACAAAGTTATAAACAAATTTAAGCTTTTTAAATAATTAAAGTGCGCCGTCTTCGTTGTAATAGTCGTAAATTATACTAGCTCGAAAATATAAACATAAGAATCCAACTAAAACAACACATAGGAATCTAATAAGAGCTGTCAAAATTGTAAACTTTGAAAACCTAAATAAATTGTTTTTTCTTGCAATTCAAATGATGCAATGTGTTTAAGTTGTTTTTACTATATGGTAAGTCATTTAAATTATTATTTTGATATTTTAGTGCTATAAAAATATTATATATATAGATAGACATATGGATAAATTTAACTACAAATCTCACATGTAGGCGGCGTTGCTGTCCAGGCTTGCAAAATATTTTGTGGTCATATGTGCGGAAAAGTAGTTTTTTCTTTTATTCTATTCTAGTACAAAATTGAATATTTTTTACGCATGTGTTACAAAAAGTACTATTGTAGTTGATATTGTTTTTCAGGAAAATTGCTGCATCACTACCTTGTTTTTCTGGTCGACAACTGTAAACGGCATTATAAGTATAAACATTTACGAATTTTGAGTTTTCTACATTTAGGTGGTTTTCACTTTTCAGTAACTGCGATTACGTCTATTTTAGTTTTTTATGAGTTTATTATAAGCAATATTTCATATGCCTTGTTTTTAAGCTTCAGGCATTTATTGTTGTTTGAAAAACCTACACCCTGGCAACACAATACTATATTCTACAATTATTGAAGAAAACGAAAAAATCAAATTTGGTTTTGTTTTAAAAACAAAGGCATCTAAGTTTGAATTTTAAAGCAAAATTAAACTGTGATTGAAATCTAAACAAACGCCGCTGAGCTTGTTTGTATCAAATGAAATACTCATATTTTAACTATATGGGATTTGCAATAAAAACTAATTTTAATAAAAAGTGTATTGATAGCTAGTTAATTTTTTTTTAATTGGTAAAAGATAAATAAACTTTTGTTAAGCTGATAATTTTTTTGGAATATGAAATCGTTCGAAGATGTAGATTAAATCTTTATTTACAAATTAACATATAAATTCAACAACCCATGATCGTATTTAAATTCCAGCGCCTGAATTATTTTTCACATACAAAAAATCCAACCGACCATATACAGCTAATTTTTTAAAAAAATAAACAATCAATAAATAAACCGCAAAATAAATTATTTACACAAAAACATAAATTATTGCAAATCAAACCAATTTTTTATGTGTTGTAATCATTATTATGATGGTAACAAATATGAGATAAAAAATATATGTTTATAAGATTTTGATGTTTGAATTTTGATGTCGACTGTCGGTTAAACAAAAGCAACAATAAATATAGATAAAATAAAGTTTTGTGTTTAATTTTGGATAAAATATCGATTAATCAAACTGTTAATATTTTATTTTTTGTTTGTATTGTTTTATATTTTATATTTGATCTTTTATGGTAATATTTCTGTTTTAGTCAAATTACATTGCAAAGGGCTATTTACACCAAAACTAGCTCGGGAACAGACGATAATTGTAAATATATATCAATTTACTTCTGCTTTCATATTAACCGACAGTTAATAAATAAAAACACTATTTTCCGTAGCCATATTCGAGGGGACGCGGTGTAAATAGGCCGTTCGTATGAATAATACTTTATGGTCTATCCCAAGTAGGTTTTGCCAGACATTGACATACGGCCAAGCACTGGTCCATTAATGGTTAACAGTACTTGGCTATTGTTACTGGGCCAATACTAGAACCAATCATCGGCCGATCTATGGTTTACAGAAAATAGCCAGTATATTGTTACCTTTGAATGGCCAAGCACTGGCCCATGAATGGTAAATATTACTTGGCTATTGTTATTGGGCCAGTACTGTAGCCATGAATTGGCCGATCTGTCATTTTTTTTAAATTTCACTAGAGTATTATCCCTTTTAGAAATACATAGTTTGAAAAATTTCACATATAATTTAATTATCGCCTTGTCGGTTGAAAGACTATGGTATTATAGAAAAGGTATATGTTTTAATTTATTTTCATTTCTATTTTATTTTAATTGTTTTGTAAATAATTTATGTATAAAAAATATTATTTTATATTTTTTTAATGGCGGAGTCAGGGCCGAGTTTGCCATTACTCAGCCATTCCTGCAACTGAACCAGTTCTATGGAGTTTTGAATTTTTTCCGTCATTTTTATTTTTTTTTAAATTAGTTTGTATTTAATTTATTTAAATTTACATATGATAATAATGTATATTTTTGTTACCAGCCCAGTAATGGTTGCCAGTATTTGGCCCAAGAATGGCAACCATTTATTGTCCGAAGTTATCATCCAGTAAAATTATGTTAATGGCCCAGTTGTGGTTGCCAGTACTCGCCCATTGCTGTATTACTGGCTGCCAGTAATGGACCATTACTGGACCAGTTGTACAACCTTGTATGGGATGTTCTGAAAGTTGCACTTTTTTGACAATAACTCAAAAATTGTGCACCGCAAAATTCTAAAAAAATTGTAATGTTTCTTAAATTAGGTTTCAAATGACACACTCATTAGGGTCCAAAAAGCTGTTTTTCAAAAAAAACTTTTTTTCACCCTTCCCTACTCCAATCCACTAAAACAAATATACAAATATAATTATTTATGATTTCGTTATAATTTTCGTTAAGAAGTTATCAAATTTCCTGTCTCTGGATTTTTTTTCAAATTTTTCTATCAATCAACTTCGAAACACAGGGGGCGAGGGCGATCTGAAAGTTGAACTTTTTTGTCAATAACTCAATAACTGTGCCCTCAAAATTAAAAAAAAAATTGCATTGTTTCTAAAATTGGGTGCACTTTCAAATGACACCCTATACTCATTTGGGTCAAAAAAGCTTTCCCCCCCTTCCTCACTCCTTTAACCTAAAAACACACAAATGTAATTATTTAAAACTTCGCTATAATTTTCTTTAAGAATTCATCAAATTTCTTGTGTCTGAATTTTTTCAAATTTGTCTGTCAATTAACGTCAAAACGTAGGGAAAACGGTCTGAAAGTTTCACTTTTTTGACAATAACTAAAAACTGTGCACGTACTTCAGTACCTGCTAATATCATCTGACAATAGCAGAGACTTCATATACCACTGGCAATAGCAGAAAGATATCGCTATCCAAGGTAATATGTTAATACGGATGAACTATGAACTCTTCCTCTACTCTATCATGAAATATTGACCAATGCTTATGCAGCTCTTCAATTTGTATTGAGTCAGTTAGAAAATTTAAAGCAGTCCATTAGCTCTTGAGTGAATCAGTAAGTCTCAAAAACTAGCAAAAAAGAGAAGAAACCCGAAACATTTCGAGAATTTAAATATTTGCAGAATGGAAACGCTGCTTTTATTGATAATACATCAAACATATTTACCGTTCCAAGTCGAAGCTGCATAAAAGTTTTTATTAACGATTACTTAACGTTACATGGCGGAGCAGAATTGACATGGGATGTAAAACGGATAATCGAACTTCTCACACAGCTGCATGAATGTTTTGTTGTCGATTTCTAATTTTATAATTTATAGTAAATATCGATTATATATATACTATCATAGAAAAAATTGCATTTTCTACGCAAGATAAAAACGTTTTTCGTTCGTAAACATGTCTCACTCGACGCTAGCGCATCGCGTGAACAAATGTTTACTCACGAAAAAAACAATGTTTTCATCTCTTGTAGGAAAATATACTATTATCGGTTTCCAATATCATTAATTGCAATTTGTAAATTTTATTTCCACCCACTTATCCGCAATTTTAACTTTGTTTCCTGTAAGTAAATTAACATTACTAAAACTTTAATTTAAATTAATATTACAAAAAAAAACGACAGTACATAGCTTTATTAATGATACTTAAACAAGTACCACTCCAAAAGCATCAGTATCCATTTCAAAAGAGAACTCTTCTATTTTTACATCAATTGTTACTGGGCTCAAAAATAGAGCGGATCCAAATTTCCAGAATTTCGTGATTTTTGGCTTGAAAACTTATTTTCAAAGGTTCATAACTCCGGTTCTGGTAAAGGTAGGCACTTTTTTCTGTTTTATTTTAAAGTTAAAAGATGAAATTTAAAAAAAACTATTATCTATAAAAATTATTAACAAATTCCTATTGTTATAAACAAATAAAATGTTAAAATCGATTTTTAGTCATTATCTAACAAAATTAAAGAGTGTTCAGAGTGCCTTCAATTTTCTATTAAAAACGTATTTTTATTTAGTAAAAAACGATTTTTACTGTTAGAATTAAATTAAATTATCAAGCGCGTGACGGCAAAAAATTTCATAAATTTTTGTCGTTCCGCGCTTGAAAAATTAATTTATTAGTAACAGTAAAACTCATTTCTTCATTAATTTAATATACGTTTTTTATAGAAAATTGAATGTAGAATACGATGGTCATACTAACCACTCTTTAATTTTGTTAGGCAGTGACTAAAAATCGATTTTAACATTTTATTTTTTTATAACAATTGGAATTTGTTAATAATTTTTATAGATAACATTTTTTTAAAAATTGATAAAAATTGTTTCTGCTAAATCAAAAATGTCTTGGTCGCATTTTGTCCTAATCTGTTCGGTGTGTAAAAGAATGACCCAGTTATGGAGTTTTTTGTCGTCCCGCGCTCGATAAATTAATTTATTTCTAACAGTAAAACTAATTTCTCCATTAGTTAAAAATACGTTTTTTTATAGGAAATGAAACGTAGAATACGATGGTTGTAGTAGGAGGTCTGATAGACCGTGAAGGTCCACCAGTTGGTCGTGCACGCAATACCTACGGTCACCCGCTGCTAGCTCGAGCTGGCGTGTATCCAGATCAATGCAAAACTTTGGTAAATAAATGAGGTTACTTTTTTTTCTGGGTTTGTCCAAAAAAACCTTTATGTTCAAATGGTGCATCCAAATTATCTTCTAATTATAAATGGTACTCGTCTCAGGTGCCATTACCAGAGTATCCTTCAGTCATCATATAGTTTTACTTTATTTATTCAATTATCCTCGATACACGTGATAACAAATGATTTTTACAAGTAGAAAAAATTCGTTGGTTGTTTTCGTTTTAATATTTAAAAATAGTGGTTTATAATAATAAACTTGTTTTATTTAAACGCACATATTTATTTGTTATTAATAATGTCTTTTTAATGTGTCAATAGTAAAATTGTTAAAAATTAAGGTTTCAGAAATCTGTTCATCCACTTTACAATATTGATTTTCTTTTTCTTTTAACCTTTAGTTTGTTCTTTCACATTTAACAATAAATAATTACTTAACAAAATTAATAATTTTCATTTTTGTTTCCTTTTTGCTTAACACATGCTATTGAATTAAAACATTAGTATGAGGTATATCACTACACATTTAAATATTATATACTCAACTACTCACTCCTCAAGAATTCAAAAATCAACCTCCTCTTACAACTTCCCAAACCACCACCTCAACTATCCAACAAAAACTTCGACCACAATCTTTCTCAAAAGTTTAAACCGAACTACTTTATACTACTTTATATTCAATAAGTCCGTAGGATGACACATAGATGGCGTTACTAGAATTTTTTCCATATGATTTTTATTTAGTACTAACCTTCAAACGATACGTGTATAAATTTGACAGCAATCTGACTATTTATTCGTGAGTTATAGCATTTTGTGTGAAGCAACTTTTGTTTTTGAAAAAAAATGGAAAAAACTGAATTTCGAATTTTAATAAAGCATTGCTTTTTGATGAAAAAAAATACAGTGGAGACCAAACAATGGCTTGATAAACATTATCCAAACTCTGCTCCATCGAGACAAATGGTAGAGAAGTGGATGGCTGAATTTAAATGTGGTCGTACCAGCACAAAAGATGCAGAGCGCAGTGGACGTCAAAATAGGCTGTTATTCCAGAAAACATAAAAAAAATCCACAAATTGGTTATGAACGATCGCATATTGAAGGTGCACGAAATAGCTGACATTGTAAAGGTAGCAGATGGTAGTGTTTTTACCATTTTACATGAACATTTGGGTATGCGAAAGCTCTGTGCAAATTTGTTGCCGCGTGAGCTCACAGTCGACCAAAAACAACAACGAATCGATGCTTCGGAGGAGTCTTTGGCACTGTTAAACCGCAATAAAAGGGAATTCTATCGTAGATATGTGACAATGGATGAGACATGGCTTCACAATTACACACCAGAATCCAAAAGACAGTCAGCTGAGTGGACAGCAGTCGACGAACCGAATCCAAAGCGAGCAAAGACGCAACAGTCGGCCGGTAAGGTGATGGCGTCTGTATTTTGGGATACGAACGGAATAATATTCATCGACTATCTCCAAAAAGGAACCACCATCAACAGCGAGTATTACTGTGAACTTTTGGATCGATTGAAGGCTGAAATCGCAAAGAAACGGCCACATTTGCAAAAGAAAAAAGTGTTGTTTCACCAAGATAATGCACCGTGTCACAGATCGATGAAAACGATGGCAAAATTGAATGAATTGGGCTTTGAATTGCTTACCCACCCACCATATTCTCCAGATTTAGCCCCCAGCGACTTTTTCCTGTTTTCAGATCTCAAGAGAATGCTTGCTGGAAAGAAATTTAAGTCCAATGATGAAGTAATCGCTGAAACTGAGGCCTATTTTGACGAGAAAGAGAAATCGTAATATAAAAGTGGTATAGAAAAGTTGGAAAATCGCTATACTCGTTGTATCGCCCTCGAAGGCAACTATGTTGAATAAAAAAATCGAGTTTTGTCAAAATGTTGTTTTTTTCTTACTTATCCTACGGACTTATTGAACGACCTGTTATCAATCAAAATTTTCAAGAATTTCTATCGCACGATTCAAAAGAAAATTCAGCACAAATTTTATTTTATATTTTTAATTCGTTTACTCTACAATTTTTTTTGTTTAAATCGTTTTATTTTTTTATCAAATAGGTGAAAAACTATACTAGAGAATTTACCGGAAAGGGTCAGGTGCACGTAGGAATGTTTAAAATAATTGTGTTGATTGAAAATATTGTACAAGTATTTTCGAAAAAGTCTATAGTATATTACTATAGGACGGAAAATGGAAGTACACCTGATAACGAAATATCTTGCCCATTAGATGGTCATACTAAAAACTCATTTTGTGGGTGGAACAATAATTGAAGATCGATTTGAAAAGTTTATTTGTTTATAACAATAGGAATTTGTTAATAACTTCTATTGATCTTATTTTTTTTAAAAAAAACTTGCATCTTTTAACTTTAAAATAAAATAAAATAGAACTTTCTATCTTTAAAATTGTTTTTATTCGTTGTTGTCCAAAAAAATTTTTTATTTCTTATAAAACATTCATTTTTATTTTATTGTGACGACGCGTTTCTGCTTTACTCCAAAGCTATCTTCAGGTCCAACAAAATAAAATACTAACATAACAAAAAATAACAAAAAAATGGAAAATTATATAATTTAAAAATATTTTGAAAAAAACTTACAAAAATGAAAACACTGTTTCAAAAAAGAAAAACTGAGAAAGAATGAAAATTCACATATATTTTTTAAAAAATTCTAAAAAAAAACAACAAACAGACTGAATCTTTAGCTTCTATCTTTTATATTATAAAAAATTAAACAAAAACTGATACAAACTGAAATTTAAATCAAAGCTAGGTAGGAATTAAATATTTAAATGAAAGATAAGTAAACGTTGTCAAAATAGGTGTGATCCGATTGTATATTCATATTATTTTGGAGTTTTCTAATTTAAATAGCTTCAGAAATTTTGCGCTTGGTAGTATTTGACTCAAAATTTAAAATCTCAGGATTATCCCAATCAATTTTATGATTACTGGAAACAGCATGATCACACAAAGCACTGTGTGACTTGTTACCCTTAGCAATATGGTACTTATGATCCTTCAGTCTAGAAACAAGATATTGTTTAGTTTCACCAATATATGTTAGACCACAATTAAGTTCAGCACAATTAACTTCGTTCTCCAGCTAGTCCAGTATTAGCTAATTTAGTTATGGAATTTATAGAAATAAAAATTATTGAATCTTTAGATTTTACTCTTCCATTTTATATACGTTATGTTGATGATAGTCTTACCTCTGTTCCTAGTATTTTAATTGATTCTGTTCTTGCTAAATTTAATGATTTCCATCCTCGTCTCAAATTCACTGTTGAAATTGAAAATGAAAATAAAATTGCATTTCTTGACACTTTAGTTATAAAAAATACTATTGGTGTGTTAATTACAGATTGGTATCTAAAACCTACTTGGTCTGGCAATTTTAGCTCTTCTCTTCCTATTTCTTATAAAAAAAATACTGTATCTATTTTGACAGAAAAAATTTTAAAATTATCAAATCCCATTTTTCATCAAAAAAATTTTAAATTTTTAAAAACTACTCTTTTAGAAAACTACTATCCTGTTGAATTTATTATCACGTTAATCATACCATCAATAAACTTAATAATTTAAATTTGGGCATTTCTACTATTAATAATCAAGATAGCACCTTTATATTTGTATCCCTTCCTTATACTAAAGTTTTGTTTGAGAGCTTAAATCGCGTTTTGCATGGCTATAATATTAAAGCTGTTGGTAAACCATGCAATACTCTACGAAAGCGTATTTTCACACCTCTTAAAGATCCTGTTCCCAAACAATCTTTCTCTAATTTAGTTTACAAAGTTACTTGTGCTGAACTTAATTGTGGTCTAACATATATTGGAGAAACTAAACAATATCTTGTTTCTAGACTGAAGGATCATAAGTATCATATTGCTAAGGGTAACAAGTCACACAGTGCTTTGTGTGATCATGCTGTTTCCAGTAATCATAAAATTGATTGGGATAATCCTGAGATTTTAAATTTTGAGTCAAATACTACCAAGCGCAAAATTTCTGAAGCTATTTAAATTAGAAAACTCCAAAATAATATGAATATACAATCGGATCACACCTATTTTGACAACGTTTACTTATCTTTCATTTAAATATTTAATTCCTACCTAGCTTTGATTTAAATTTCAGTTTGTATCAGTTTTTGTTTAATTTTTTATAATATAAAAGATAGAAGTTAAAGATTCAGTCTGTTTATTGTTTTTTTTAGAATTTTTTAAAAAATATATGTGAATTTTCATTCTTTCTCAGTTTTTCTTTTTTGAAACAGTGTTTTCGTTTTTGTAAGTTTTGTTCAAAATATTTTTAAATTATATAATTTTCCATTTTTTTGTTATTTTTTGTTATGTTAGTATTTTATTTTGTTGGACCTGAAGATAGCTTTGGAGTAAAGCAGAAACGCGTCGTCACAATAAAATAAAAATGAATGTTTTATATGAAATAAAAAAATTTTTGGACTACAACGAATAAAAACAATTTTATATTATTTCGTCCAATGAACTAATATTTCTATCTTTAATAGAACCGAAGTTATAAATTTTTGAAAACAACTCGTCAAGCCAAAAATCACGAAATTTAGAACCGCTATATTTTCAACAAAAAAAAAATATTGCGACGCTGATGCATAGGATGCATAGGCTGACTTCACCACAGCTCTGGAACATAGTGTTCTGGATATATAATGAGCTAATATCCATCAAATATTTTAATTAAGAGCAGACCAATGTTACAGATTTCGGGTAGTTCTAATGATAAAAATATTAAAGCTAGCAGTAAAGTATCCCAACAAACATAAACTCTGTTGTACGAGAAAAAGTAAAAAAAAATTTAACCGGAAGTGACAAACTGGAAGTTGGGATGCAGAACAGTTGTGAACCGTACTAAATGTTTATGTACCAAGTTTCATCCAATTCGATTATCAGGTTCAGATGTTATTGAGCTTCCAAAAAAACAGGTGCTCGGAGGACCTTCTACCACTTTGTTCACTATCGCTCAAAAACTAATCAGTTCCTTGCAATACATATTTGCATCTTTTTGCAAAGTGTCATCAAAATTCATTCACGAACCAATGCTGTATGCTCCCAACAAACATTTTTATTTAGCGTATGGTTTTTTTTGTGACACATTAAAAAATTAAACTTAAAAATAGGTAGACTCTTCTATGAAATCTACCTAAAACAATACATGGATACACATTAAATGAACTTACAATCGATTTGATTGCGTGTCTTTTAAGTAAATCAAGAAGCAAAATATTTGAACATTGGGCAGTACATTTGAACATTAGATGTTTACATCGAGCGAGTCTATCCATGCTACTACATCGGGAGTCGCCAAATGGATTTCTGAGATGTTGCCATTGTAACGTTGAATTGGACACACAGTTGCAATGTGTTTTATAGTTTGTTGTGGAGCGCCGCAGTCACACTCAGGGGACTCTGAAATGCCCCACTTGTAGAAAGAATCAGCACAACGTCCATGATTCGTTCTTATTCGGTTTAATGTAGTCCAGGTATGACGTGGCAAAACGAAACCAGGTTGGGTAAAAGTCGGGTTAGTAATAGAAAGGCCAGTTGTGTTGTAATGTTGCCAGGAGGTGTCCCAGGCATCCAAGATATTAAAATCAGTTGCCAGCAGGTTGCTGGCAGTTTTATGTGGAGGCTTTCTTGACTTCAATCGACAACGAGTGTGGTCACCGTAATATTCGTGCAAGGGTAACGTGGTGTTGTTGGTTACCTTTTTATGTTCACGCATGAGAGCATGCGAGCGTCTGAGTGCAGGTGGAGCGATATTGCTTAACACAGGGAGCCAAGGTAAAGGGGTAGATCTGATAGTACCACTTATAGTACGCATCGTAGCATGCAGCTGGCAGTCAACTTTTTGAGTATGTGTGCTATTCAACCAGACTGGTGCGCCATACTCAGCCACTGAGTAAACCAGACTTAGAGCAGTTGTTCGGAGGGTAGCTGGAGTAGCACCCCATGTAGAGCCTGCCAGTTTGTGTAATATATTGTTTCTCGTTTTAAGTTTTTGTGACGTATTTTCTAGGTGGAGTTTAAAAGAAAGAGTTCTATCGAGAGTAATGCCCAGGTACTTTGGCTGTTGATTGTATTTAATGACAGTGCCGTTAAATAACACTGATAGTTCGTGTTTTGCCAGTTTGTTGTTTAAGTGGAAACAGGAGCTCTCGGTTTTACTTAGATTGGGAAATAAACTCCACGTTCGAAAATAGTCATTCATTATCGCTAGGTCAGTTGAGAGCAAATCCTCCAAAACACCCATGTCTTTGTTTTGAGTGGCCAGGGTCCAATCATCAGCGTAACCAAATTTCTTTGATGTTGTGTCAGGAATGTCATGGATGTACAGATTAAAAAGTAATGGCGCCAGGACGGAACCCTGTGGTAAACCATTGTTAAGCATTTTAGACCTACTGCAGGAATTATTTAGATGAACTTTGAATATACGATTACTCAGCATGTTGTTAATTAAACGCGAGATGGTGCTACAAGGTATTGCATTGAACAGCTTATATATAATCCCAATTCGCCAGACCGTGTCATATGCTGCAGTAAGATCGATGAATACTGCGCCTGTTTTTAATTGTTTTTGATACAAACATTGAAAAGTGGTGACACAGTAAACAGGTGTTTGGGAGGCCCCCCACCACTTATCCCAATATTGTCCAAAAACTAATCAGTTCTTTGTCATTTAAGTCTCCATCTTTTTTCAAAGTGTCATTAAAATTGATTAATGAATGAAGTCTGTATGCTCCCAACAAACTTTAATAACAAAGTGTGAAAAGTCAGCATTTGTATGGTAAACCCCCCGCCACTTTGATCAATGTGTTCCAAAAGATGATAATTATCCCGGAAAAGGGATAAACTGGAAGTTGGGATGCAGAACTGTTGTGAACCGTACTAAATGCTTGTGTACCAAATTTCATCCAATTCGATTATCAGGTACAGATGTTATTGAGCTTTCAAAAAAACAGGTACTCGGGGGACCCCCCATCACTTTGTTCACTATCGCTCAAAAATCAATCAGTTTCTTGCCATACATATTTGCATCTTTTTGCAAAGTGTCATCAAAATTCATTCTCGAACGAATCTAGTATGCTCCCAACAAACATAAAAAACATGGTGGACAAAACCACCTGTTGTATGGTGGACCCCCAACCCTTTATCCAATATACTTCAAAAGCTGATAAAATTTTTCTCATGTTACTTGAAAGCTTTTACCAACGGTTCATGAAAATCGATCGGTAATTGTAGACTACAGTAGGGATAAACACTTGAAAAAAAAACTTTTTAACCGGAAGTGACAAACCGGAAGTTGGTATGCAAAAGTATTAGAAACAGTACTAAAACCTTATGTATCAAGTTTCCATAAGATCATAAGCCGAGATTAAAAGTTATTCAAGATTTAAACTTAGAGGAGTTCGGGAGATCCCCCGCCATTTTGCCCAATTTTGAAATGAATCCAGATCTTCCATTTTCAAGTGCACTTGTATCATTTGCCAAAGTTTCATCAAGATCCTAAGCAGAAAGGTCATCCATCAAAAATGTGTCAGTCAGAAAGGTGTTCGGTTTGTAAAAGAATGACCATTATTTTATTAATGTCATGTCATACACCACATTTATTGCAATTGTAAATATATTTGCTTGGTACTTGATATGATGAATGATGATCATTGCTAGTGTGGCGATGTAATTCTTCCCTGACGATGCGGTGAATTTGATTTGCTTCTTGATGATGACCTTAACTTTGTTCAACGACTTTTAACACCGACATGTGCAACGTTTGGTTGTTGTGAAATGTAGCTATAACTATCACTTTGTTTAATCTTTTGATCTATCCTCTCCATTTCCACTGCACAGACTTTCTCACAGGCAGCTTGAAAATTCAATTTAATTTCACTTAAAAGCATGCTTTGAATTTTTTTGATCCGCAATACTAATACAAATTTCCGCTAACATTTTTAACCCTTCTATGTATTATTACTGATAGATAGATTCATTAATTTTTTGTTTCCGTTTTAAAAACTTGTAACTGTCAGCAATTTCAATCCTGCTGAAAATGTTCCGATAATATCTTCGTCACTTTATCAAACTTTTTTTTTGTTGGAACCTCCGGATATAATGGTTTACAAAGAATTTCAAACGTTTCTGGCTCCATAAACGTTATAAACAACGGTACCTGTTTTTCTGGTTTAATATCATTACAGGAACACAGTTGTTCTATTTTCATCGTATATTTATTAAAATCTTCTCTAGGAACAAAAATTTCAATAGAGCCAATAACCGACGCCATGGCCATGACTAACTATATGAGCAATTTCACGAAGATTCAACAACGTTTTGACTTGACCCCTTTTAATTTTGATTATTTTTTGTTTATAGATAGTCTTTGATAAATAAAAAATACAAGTTCTCTTAGAGTTTTTTTTTTCGACCAGGAGTCTTCACAGGGTGCCCCTCAATTTTTGTTATTTTGTGATGTGAGTGCATTTTGACGAGCGATTGTAGAAAAACTACTCAATCGATTTTCATAAATGATATGTCGTTGAATAGGTATTAGAACAAAGTTTTTAAAAATGTACACTGTTAATTTTTTGAAATAATTTTTAACGGTGTAACATAAGAAAAAAATGGTGTAATTGAAAAAAAGATGGCATAGCCTTTTTTTTTTTTTTTTAACTAAATTGAAGCTTATTTTATATCTAACAACTTGTGAAAGTTTAGGACTAGCATCATTTTTTGTTTTAGAGATAAAATTCGTTGTGTATATGACTGTCGGGAATCAGTTTTTTTTGTTCTGAAGGAAAATTATAAAAATGGCGATATTTAGATTCAGATTTTTTTTTATGTTAAATATCAAATATTTTATTATTAAATGAACTTTTTAAAAAGAAATTTCAGTCAAGTCCAGCAAAATTTTGCGACATTTTGACTCGACCCTTTTTAATTTGGTTTATTTCGGTCTATATTTAAAAAAATTCTACTTGAAGCCGTATTTTTCATTTATCAAAGGCTATCTTTAAACGAAAAATAAACCAAATTAAAAAGGGTCGAGTCAAAATGTCGCAAAATTTTGCTGAACTTGACTGAAATTGCTTTTTAAAAAGTTCATTTAATAATAAAATATTTGATATTTAACATAAAAAAAAAATCTGAATCTAAAAATAGCCATTTTTATAATTTTCCTTCAGAACAAAAAAAACTGATTTCCGACAGTCATATGCACAACGAATTTTATCTCTAAAACAAAAAATGATGCTAGTCCTAAACTTTCACAAGTTGTTAGATATAAAATAAGCTTCAATTTAGTTTAAAAAAAAAAAAAAAAGGCTATGCCATCTTTTTTTCAATTACACCATTTTTTTCTTATGTTACACCGTTAAAAATTATTTCAAAAAATTAACAGTGTACATTTTTAAAAACTTTGTTCTAATACCTATTCAACGACATATCATTTATGAAAATCGATTCAGTAGTTTTTCTACAATCGCTCGTCAAAATGCACTCACATCACAAAATAACAAAAATTGAGGGGCACCCTGTGAAGACCCCTGGTCGAAAAAAAAAATTCTAAGAGAACTTGTATTTTTTATTTATCAAAGACTATCTATAAACAAAAAATAATCAAAATTAAAAGGGGTCAAGTCAAAACGTTGTTGAATCTTCGTGAAATTGCTCATATATGTTATATGTACGCGTTTTTTTTTTAAATGTATCACTGTTGTTTTAATTTTGTTGTGTGATTTAAACAAAGAACAATTTCGTCTTATTCACTTTAACATTTGTTTTATTATTTTATATTTATTATAGTTTAGAAACAATTATCCCAGAAGCAGAAGTTTGAAAGAGTTTGAAAATATTTGGAATAATAAAAGAAATTTTAAAGTGAAAAAGGCGGAATTGTTCTTTATTTAATATGTATCACTTGTTTCAAACTATATTACTTATATTATGAAGATATTATTATTTTTTTCATTAATGATCCTCACTATAACGGGTAGATCCGTGAACAATAATATTTTATTTTATTACTAAGGAATTACACACAATATATTTTTGAACCATTTGTTTTATAATCATTTAACTTTGATTAACTTTTTGTTTTTATAACTTTTTAAATTAAAAAGAAAGTGATTTAAATAATTTTTTACTTGCATTCTTTTTTTTCAAGTCGCCAATCCATAATATAATAGCCGTGAGTCTTTCCCTCTACTACGAGCGTAACGCTCAAATTGCAATATGGATACCGAGGTCGCCTGAGGATCTATAGGTCGAGGTATTGTTTATTATTCTTTTTTTAAATAACATTAAAATTATTGTTTTTTTACTGATAAATACATAAAAATCATAAAAATTTCGTATTACGAATTTTAAATTGATCGATAATGTAGTTTTTTAAAGTTATTGCTACTGTCTTTTTTCGTTTAGCTCAAATTATTATCATTTCGATATTAACACGAAAATTATTTTTTTTTTAACAGGCGGTGTTAAAAGTCATATAATAGTGGTTTTCCGATCATTATTTTCCATAATTTTATGCCCGTGAAATAAAATAAGGAGAACAAAAACCACTATTTGAGTATGTATTTCTCTTTCAATATGAGTTGACATCTGCATCACAAAAGACTGATTTAGACATAGTTTAAGGCTGCGGACAATTTTTAAATTTATTTTAATTTATCGATAATGTAGTTTTTTAAGGTTCCTGCTATTGTGAAGTCTTTACGAAGTAAAATTTAGAATCATTAGAATCATATTTTTATGATATCTACAATATTTTTTTCAGTTTTTTAGAAGAAATTTTTCGTGGCTATTCTGTTTTTTATTCTTTTTGTTGTTATGCTCTTTTTCCATTTTTCTATTTTTTGTTGGTGATTGTTGTACCATTTGTTTAATTTTTTTTTTTAAGAAGGAACGAATATCTTTTTTTTCTCAATATTTTTGTTTTTTTTGATGGAATTAATTTTTTTTCAATAAAATATTGAATGAAAATTTTTGTCTTAAATTTTTTTTTTTGATTTTCAATTAGTTCCAAATTATTTCTTTTTTAGTAAAAAGTGTTGTGTAGTAGGAATTACAAAATGTGTCACAACAACACATAGATACCTTTTAAGACCTTATAGGTCCCACAACAACATGCATCTTGAGGTGTTGGTGGACGCTTTTTTTAAATCTTTGTGAATTGAAGGCACTCCAGACTATTGATTCAGGCAAAGCATTCGCCAATGTAGCTTTCCTTGCAGGGTCTGTAACGATTGAGTCACCATCGATGATAGGTGGGATAGAAGATTTAGTACCAGAATTTAAAGAATTAATGGCACTGTAAAAACTTTTGTCAGAAATTGACATACTCGAAAGTTTTACCGCTTTCGCTTTGTCAATCTCTGCGTTTTCGTTTTCAATTATCTGGTTTGATATTTTGTTGGCCTTTAAATATTGGGATCGATTAACAGAATTCTTTTTATGAATCCAATCCATGAATCCGCGTAACATGTATTATGAAATGTAACTATGTAACATGTATTATGAAAAAAGTCAGGATTTCGAAAGTTTCCTTGAACATTCTATTTTTCAGGACTAATTTATACATTAAATAGTAAAGTTGATAAACGCGGTAATTATAATAAGGTTATTAATTTTAAGATTAAATCTTCATTACAATTAATTGGTTGAAACGAAATAGATCTGATTTTACTTAAAACAAGTAAAATTAATGACAAACATATTGCGGCAGGAATAAGAGCGCTTTTTATATTTTGGGTGCTTAAAACAGTTTCAGTTATAATATATATTTTTATAAATTTAATAATTTAAATAGATTTAATAAAAAGAAGTTCAAAATACTCAGTACAAAATTTCATTGTCATTATCGACGTAGAGGGTTATGAGAAAGGTCCGGGGTTCAACGTAGATCCTATATTTATTTTTACTGTTTTTGTTTGTTATTTTTTTATATAGCATAAAATTTATTTTTTTATTCATAAAAATTCCATTTACGGCATTTAAATTATAAATTTATCGATAATGTAGCTTTTTTTAATTATTGCTATTGTCTTTTAGCCATTTCGTGCAAATTTACATAATTTCCATATTAAGAAAATTAATTATTTATATGACAGGTAATGCTAAGAATCATATAATATTTGTTTTTCATCATTATTTTTGCACAGTTCCATTTTCTGTAAATAAAATAAGGAAAAACAAAAGATTTTATTTAGGTATTTTTTTAAATCATTATTTCCTTCCATTAGTGATTGAACTTGCCTAACGAAATAATTCAAAATATATGTCGTAGAAAAATTTATACTACACCTCACTATGTATTTTTGAAAAATTAGTTAAGCAGAAGGTGCACACAGAATAGATTAAAAGAGGTTGGATTATAATGGATAGTTGTTGTATCAAAAGCGGATCAAAAGAATAAGAGGGTGTTGATGTGGGGGGGAATGGGTGGGAGGGGGCGGGGCGATGTCCGCGGGATACGCCTTAGTGAAATATATATTAGTAAAACTCTGTTTGCATATTACCTTTCTTATATAGTTATTTACTTAATTCTAGACAAATACTGTTTTTGATTGATCTAATACCATTAATGTTCATATTCCTCTTTACGTAATACCGATACAGTTATGTGATAATAAAACCATACTGGTTTTAATTAAATATAATGTTTGTTAATAACTAATGATCTATATTTACATACATAACAAATATAATAACATGAAATGATTCGAAATGAGGATTCACTTAAAAAAAATTCCAATGCTGCAGAACATCCGCTAGAAATAGGTAAATTTCTTGCCAGGCACTTTTGTGTACCAGCAGATTCTAATGTATAAGATATGTTTAATTAAAAAAATTGAATTACAAACAGATGTCAAATAAATTTTAAAAAGAAAATCAGTTAGAAGCAAAACTGGAATTTGGAACGTTTTAACGAACGAAAAACAAAATGTCGAAAACTGAAAACCTTCCTCATATCATATACGTCATGCAGTTACTATACGAAATATCATAATGCTTTATTTTCTATGAAAAATTAAAACATTAAAAATATGGAGGGGCTGAAATCTCACAGCTCTGAGATATCAAGACTTCGGTCTGGGTTAAGGATTTTGATATAGTTTTCGGCAAAAAACTTTTATGAGGACATGGTTTTTAGTTTTTGGCAGCGATGTATATCAAACATAAAACTCTTTGTTAAAGTACAAATATTTTTTTATTTCTGTTGCATATCTATGCATTACAAAACTAACACGAAATATCAATACGTTGCCGGAAAAATTATAACAGATCATAATCCCGTCAAACAAACCGCGTCTGTGCGTCTGTTTAACAAGCGCAAATACGCCCAATATTTTATCTTGCGCCTGTTTTACGTACACAAAAAATATAACTTTTCAAATTTTCTACAAGCGCCTTTGCATGTCCTTTTCTTGTCGGTTGTTCTCAAACACAATACAAGTACTTAGCAACCACAGAAGTTTGATCTTTTCTGTATGCCTTGTGCATGTCGCGTGGCAAACCTGCAATTTTTGGTTATAAAAACAATTTTTTGGATTATAAACATACAAAAATACATTTTTGTTTGCCTGTTCTGGGCATGGTCGGTGTTCTCCCTTACCAAAACAAAGGAAATACATAAATTACTAAAATCTAAATATAAATAAATTATTATTGTTAACACAAAACATGTGTTATTGTGGGTGTTTTGAGCATGAACCGCGTTCGTCGCTATATAATAAAGAAAATATATACAAGAATAACAAATTTTTCAGTTAAAAATAATGATACAAGTTTGTGTGTATGTTCTGGGCACGGTTGGCGCACGTCCTTACCTAACATAAATTAGTAATGTAACAACAGAATGAATTATTTGGTGCATGTACTGCGGATGAGCCGCGTTCTTCCTTACCGAAAAGCATGATATAAATTAGTATTGTACACACAAAACATATGTAACTATGTATGTTTTGAGCATGGTCCGCGTTCGCCGTTATACTAAAAAAAATTAATGATTAGGTATTACAAGTTGTTCATGTAAGAGTAATGAGCTATACAAGTTTTTGTGCATGTTCCGTGCATGAACCGCGCTCGCACTCATCAAATAATAAAAAAATAAGTTAGTTTGGGTTAACATACACATGCCGTTATTTACAATTCGACTCGTACGATTACCAACTTTGCTTAGGCAGTTGGAATATAGATTTTGAAGTGATTTATTCTGTGCATTTTAAAAATAAACTGAAAAATTATATTATATTATATAAAATTATATTATAGTATAGTATTTGTATATTATATATTATTTGATTGAAATATTATTTGAACTAATTTAAATAAAACTATAAATAAACAATTACGTTTTTTTTTTCAAATAAATGTTTACATAACTCATACTCAAATGGGGAGGATATTTTAAATATGTGTTACATCTTCTTGTCTAGTTTTTTCATTCACTTTATAACACGTATATGCAACATTGTTATTTTTATTGCACAACAAGTACAGATGTGCTTGTTAACACACATTTGAGGCTGCCTATAAGCACTACTTTAAGCTTGTTCTGTGCCCATACGCAAAGGGTTTTAAACCATCGGTGCAAGTGAAATGGATATGCAACATACTTTTGAGGCTGCCCATAAGCATTGCTATGAGCTTGTTCTGTGCTCAAGCGCAAGATACTGTACACCGTCAGTGCTAAAAGGGATGGATATTAAACACACTTTTGAGGCTGTCTATAATCAATCATTTGCGCCTGTTCTGTGCTCATGCGCAAGAGTTTGTACGCTATCAGTGCAAGTGACATGGGCATTAAACATACTGTTGAGACTGACCATGAACAGCCCTTTGAGCTTGTTCTGTGCTCAGTGGCGTAGCTAGCATGGGTGGCACCCGGGGCGGATATTGTGGTGTCACCCCAAAAATAAAAACTGTCAATAATAATAAAAAGCCGATAAACGTAATTTATAATTTTTTTCAATTAATACAAATGAGCATTATTATTATAAGCCCGCAAGTAATTTTTAACTAATTTTAATTTGCTGAAACTCCTCTCACACGAAGCCACTAAGACGCAAATAGTCATGAATAACTTTAGTGCGACCGTAAGATTCGGAAGAAATTCTAAAAAATCCCATTCTACGATGAATTTCAAAAAGTCTAGGTACACCCAGTTAGAAACTGTAACATTGGCCGCTTTTAAATGCATCCTCACCCTTTGTATCTCTATGAGGAGTTCTGTTGCCAATAACGCATCATAAAAACCAGTAAATTTTGATACCGATAATTTTAACTCTTCACTGTTCGCCAAAAGCTAAGTGTTTGTCTGCACAACCTCGAACAATGAAGCTAAATCTTGAACTGACTTCAGTCTAGTTCGGAGTTCAACACTGAATCGGTCAAGACATTCCAACATGTCCTTTTTAAGTTGAGCTCTCAGTGTCAGTCCAACATCAGGTGCAAACTCACCACCCGTTCGTTTTTTGCGTTTTTATGACGAATTCGGCTTTCCATTGGAATGTCATAGTCCTCCGATTTTTTCGCAGCAAGATCTATTGCCTCTTCTACAATGAGACTTCGTTATGAATTGACTCTATTTTTGTAGCTAATTGATCAATATTCAAGCCCGTGCTTTGCAATCCAATCTGAGCACAGATATTATTTCTCTTAGAATATCATTCCAAAACAAAAGATAGCAAAGAAACGAAAAATCACATGCTGCATTGATAAGGTTCTGTGCAGCGCCTCTAGTGTCTACATTTTCTTGTTGATCACTTAACTTCTCAATTTCAGCCACAATCCCATCAAATTTTTCGGCCAATACTTTTACTGCAGCGTAATGAGCACTCCAATGCGCTGTTAAGAGTATTTTAACAGTTGCTTTGTTGTGTTTAGCAAGTACTTCCCAGCGGCTAGTCGAAGCAGAAAAACATGTAAAAATGGCTTCCACTGACGAGTGTTGGCCGTATAAATTAATTGAATGGTCTTTGCAGCCCACAAAAATTGCTTTGTTATTTTTTGCTTTAATAATAGCTTGCACTTCTCCATGTATACTACTCATAACAGCTGCATTATCATAACCTTTGGGAGCGACAATTCATAACATCTAAACCAGCATTTTCAAGATTTTACACTGAAAAAAACATGTCCTATTTCCAATCGAAATGCAGTTGTCTCAACCTCACCGTGCGGGCAGATATGGCGAATCGAAATACGAGATTGATTCAACAACCGTACAATGATAAGCCGATGCAGTTGAGACAATCACATGAAATATTTATGTGAAAATAAAATATAGTTCAATTAATCTCAAATACTTAAATTTTAAAATGAAAAATTCATGATATAAGGCCAAAGAAATATGTTTTCATGGAAATAGTTATTAACTTTATTCAACTACGGTTATATTAGATAGCACTTTATATTTTAATTACATCTCATTCTGTTATCAGGAAAATGTTACTGAGTACTGAGTAGTTGTCCCAATCACGGTGAAATTGTTTGTAAATATCTTTTCTTTGCATGAATAATAAACTGTCATCTTCGAGATGAGGTTATCATTACTTCAATTTTTTTTCAGTATAAGAATTTCATCGCTTAAATCAGCGGCTTTTTTCCACGTAAAGGAAAAAATCCAAGGAATACTTCCTTGATTTCCACTTTACTACCATCAATTTTCACATAACGAATCACTTCTGACATTTGATCAATATGTGAAATGTCAGGTGTGCTATCAAACATAATTCCAAAATATTTAACCGATTTAATTTCGTTGACAAGCTTAAACTTTACGTGGATCGCTAAAACATTTATGAACTCATTTTGTATATCTGGTGACAAATATGATACTTTTGGTGATTTACCATGCTCCAAATTCAAAATGTGTTCTTTTAACACTACATCATACTTTGACAATAGTTTGGTTAGTTCAAAGAAATTGCCTTTATTTGAAGAACTTTGTCCTTCATCATGTCCACGAAATGCTGGGTTTTGTTTAGATAAAAACAAAGTTATATCCAATAATCTTGATAAAAGATGTTTCCACTTCTGTTTTTTATTATATATTAATTGCAAGGCTGCGTCTCGTATCGTTTTATGAATTTTTAACCTCATTTCCAAAGTTTTCCACTTTTCAAAATTCTCCAGATGTTCATTTGAGGTTTCATGCTCGGCCAATTTGGGATTTAAATTCCACCGCTTCTGATATCCAGTAGTAAATGTTGATTTTGTATTATTATTATTGGTGACAGCAAATACACGACAACAGAAGCAATACAGGACGCAAGTTATTATTTACAGGAGAATAAACAATCCATGGCCGTAGAATTTTTTCACCATTATTCATCATTTTATAAAACCATTCTTTAGAAAGATGGCGAACATCACCTTTTATGTCTAACCCGTGTCTAGATACAGTAACAAACGACCCTTCTCTATTTTGAAAATGTTCACTTTCTTTTTTTATGATTTCAATGCGAACATGTATGTATGTAACCTACAAAAATTTGCAAAACTGCAGTAATTGCATAACTGCCATTTTATTATACAATAATTATTTTTGTGTCCATTGAAAAACGATCTATTTCAATTTATTCTTTGAGTTTCAAGATAAAGGAAAAAAATTATTTTGAGATCATTTACAAACACGGTAATTTGATTGTTTGTTAGTTTCCATATGTGTTTCCAGACCTGGTCATTAAATAATCATGCTTGCATACTAAATAATATATCGTAAAAAACGGTCAATATGGTATCTATAGGAATAATCAAAACTATTGAGTAATTGTGGTGATGGGATTCAATGCTCAACATGTTGATTCGATTAATATTGTTAAAATTTTATTTCACGTAATAACTCAAAAATTTTAAAAAGTAGAATAGATTCTTTTTGAACCAATAACACATTTATAGGACACATTTATAAGTTATCACAATTTATAAATTAAAATTATATGGATAACCTGGTTAAAATGGTTTCTAAGTGATTTATCGTTGAAAACATGTGATGGTTTGTTTAAGTTTTTTACGTTCGGGTGTCACCCCAAAACGGTTTCGAAGTGATTTATCGTTGAAAACATGTGATGGTTTAAGTTTTTTACGTTCGGGTGTCACCTCAAAACGGTTTCGAAGTGATTTATCGTTGAAAACATTGTGATGGTTTGTTTAAGTTGTTTACGTTCGGGTGTCACCCCAAAACGGTTTCGAAGTGATTTATCGTTGAAAACATTGTGATGGTTTGTTTATGTTTTTTACGTTCGGGTGTCACCCCAAAACGGTTTCGAAGTGATATATCATTGAAAACATTGTGATGGTTTGTTTAAGTTGTTTACGTTCGGGTGTCACCCCAAAACGGTTTCGAAGTGATTTATCGTTGAAAACATTGTGATGGTTTGTTTAAGTTTTTTACGTTCGGGTGTCACCCCAAAACGGTTTCGAAGTGATTTATCATTGAAAACATTGTGATGGTTTGTTTAAGTTTTTACGTTCGGGTGTCACCCCAAAACGGATTCGAAGTGATTTATCGTTGAAAACATTGTGATGGTTTGTTTATGTTTTTTACGTTCGGGTGTCACCCCAAAACGGTTTCGAAGTGATTTATCGTTGAAAACATAAAACAGTTAAAAACGTAAAACAGTTTTTTACGTTCGGGTGTCACCCCAAAACGGGTGACACCCGGGGCGGACCGCCCCCCCCCCCCCCCCGCCCCCCCCTAGCTACGCCTCTGTCTGTGCTCATGCGCAAGATACTGTACACCGTCAATGGTAAATGGCACAGATATTAAACACACTTTTGAGGCTGTCTATAATCAATCATTTGCGCCTGTTCTGTGCTCATACGCAAGAGTTTGTACGCCATCAGTGCAAGTGACATGGACATTTAACATACTTTTGAGACTGACCATAAATATTCCTTTGAGCTTGTGCTGTGCTCATGCGCAAGATAGTGTACACCGTCAGTGCTAAACAGAATAGATATTAAACACACTTTTGAGGCTGTCTATAATCAATCCTTTGCGCCTGTTCGGTGCTGCATACGCAAGAGATTGTACACCGTCGGTACAAGCGCTTGCGCTAAGGGGTTTAATGCATTGTGTATGTACTTCTTAATGACTTGTGTCGTACTGCGCTTGTCTCATACACAAGGACGCAAATCATACATTTTACAAGCCCAAACGTTAAAATTGTTTGACGGGTAAATTAACATAATTTAGTGAAAAGATGATACACTCAGCAAAATACTCAAAAACCTCTCCATTTAGCGTTTCGAGAAAATATTACAAAATCACAAATTCATATTTCTTTCACAACTCCAAAAATATTGTAAAAATTAAATAAAATCAATCTTTTTTCAAAATTCTAAAAATATTCCAAAAATTATTACAAAATCAAAAATTGAAACTTTTTTCAAAATTCCAAAAATTATAATAAAATCAAAAATTTTTAATTTTTCAAATTTCCAAAAATATTCCAAAAATTCTTAAAAAATCAAAAATTCAAACTTTTTCCCAAATTCTAAAAATATTGCAAAAATTATTACAAAATCAAAAATACAAACTTTTTTCAAAATTCCAAAAATATTTCAAAAACTATAACAAATTCAAAAATTTCCATGTCCAATTTCATTTTCAATTACATTTACGTCATAAAATCAGCTACATTTTTTTTGACACACTTGACAACTTTTGACACACTTGACAACATTTTTTTGACAAACTTTAAATGCCATAATTCTCAATAATAATAATAAAATTTCATTTCAAACAAAATTTTAATTTAATTTTTTTCCAACAAATTTGGTAAAAAAATAAATAAAAATCTTTCTTTTGACACACTTGACAACATTTTTTTGACAAACTTATAATGCAATAATCTAGATTTTGATCTCCCATACCAATCACGACCATCAAGATTTCTCCAAATTCAATGTTCCTACTCGTAATCACTTAAAATGAACGGTTTTTAAGCAAAAAATATGCATATTTCCTTGTTTTGACACACTTGACGTTTTTTTTGACACACTTCCGGTACAGTTATCGAACACAGCGTCCTTTTGGCTCTTCCGATTGAGTAAACCATAAACATTGAGTAGATTATTAGAAAAAAAAATTTTCAAATCCGTCCAGCGGTTTTCTAGATTTCGTCGGCTGTGACGGCCAGACGGCCGGCCGACAGACAGACATACATTTTTTTTTTTTGCTTTTTTAGAATCAGTAGGTCCTAAAACGTCGAGAAATGCCAAAAAAAGTGGGGGTAAGAATTTCACTTTGAGCTCATGAATGTAATAATTAGGTCTTTCAGACCGAAGTAAAATTAACAAATCTTTTTATTTCTTCCGTTAAACAATATGGGAAAAAAATTTGTTTGGCTTAAAGGCTTTTGTTGGAGCCGATTAGGGAGAACCTCGCACTGCAGGGGTCTAGTTTTTAAAGTTATTGATAGAAATATTGCCATTGATTCTAAATTTATAAATTTTTTAAATTTAAATCCAATCGGATTTTATAGCGGTTTTAAAAATTTAGTTTTTATAGTTAAAGGCTTTAATTTGGTGTTGTTTTGTTGGAGCAGATAACTCAGGAACTTCTAACTGTAGAGGTCTATATTTTAAAAAAATTGATGGAAATATTTCTAAAGATTCTAAATTTTAGAATTTTTTAAAAATATTATGATCCAAACGGCTGTTATAACAGTTTTTAACATTCAATTGGTTTTAGTAAAAACCGTCTGGTTACTTACCTATGTGTCAGCTTTTGCTAATTGACAACTAATTGACAAAGCTTATATAGATATAAATAGAACACATATTTCCAGAAATAATTCTAATCTAGTTCAACAAAACTTTTTGGAAATTTTGGACCGTAAAATGCCAAGCGAATATGGTGGCTGCAAGTGAACCACCTCAACATGAAAGAATAGTTTTTTCGATGTCAATTGTCAATTGTCATACTTGTAAAAGCAGTCGTATCATGTAATAAAAATCATTTTCTAATGTAATGATCTGATGAATTTTACAAGTGGGAAATAGTAGATTCTTGTATGAGTCTAGAATGATGGCAATTCTTCACGAGGATGAAGTTTCACGGAACGAGCGAAGCGAGTGTAGGGAATCATCCGAGTGAAGAATTGCCATCATCCTATGCGAATGCAAGATGCTATTTTATCCTCAACTGCAAAATATTTCGAATAATTTCTAGTTTTAATCACAAAGTTTTCATCACCATATTAAAATACATCATAGACAGCATAGAAAAACAAAACAATTGACATAACGGAAATTTTTAAATTTTTTATTTTATATTTTATATATGTATTGTTCTCGTTTTAGCCTTTTGATATTACTATACCAACAAATGTTAAGTTTTTATTTTGCTAGGTGAATATTTAATAAACTATAGAACTGTTGTAGAATGTAACGATTGCGCTACATTCTACATCAAGTGAGAGAATGTATAACATTACAATGGAAGACAATGGAAGTTTACTTACTGCGTATGATCATAAGGTGGAAATAAAAGCATAATTTTGTTTTTAAATTTTAGCATAGACCGACGGTGGCTATGCAATCGTTACAAGTCTCATCATATTAATGCTCAGATTGTAACTCCCAACTGCTGAAATTATAAGTTGAATAAAAGTGTGTAAAAAAATGTCAAACATTTATGCTGAGGTGAAGAAGAAAACTACGTTTGTATATTACAGTATTACACATGCCATTAGGTTTAGGTATGATATCACACAGTTATACTGTGCAGTTTAACTGCATGTATAAAACAGCTTTACATTTTCGTGGGTGACACAGTTTTTAGATATTTGTTTTTCTTTTTTTTTGGAGTTTTCTTTTTTCTGTTGAGGGTTGTTGTACCAATTTTTATTTTTTATTTAAAGAATGAAGAGAATTTTTGTTTTAATGCATTTTAGTTTTAAGTGTTCTATTGGATTATGTTGTTAATTTCTATATTTTAACTTAAAAGATAAAACGAATTTTTAAAAAGAGAATTTTGCAAATACAAATAATTCATTTTGTTTTTATGACTGATTTTAAAATAAAAAAATGAACTTGGTGAAATTAATTAGTTTGGGTTTCGTTATGTTCATTACTCTATGCTACCATTGACAGACTTGACTTGACAAACGTCTCGTTTTGAACGGGACAGTACAGTTTTACAGCTGCGTGTACCGTGTCCCACCGTTATTATGTACGTGACGCGGTTTGTCTCGTTTTCATAAAAAACGATTTTTGTGAAAAATTTATTTCTCTCTTAAAATCTAACTGATGGAACTTTAAGTTAGAGTATTGTCTGCTTTAATTTAACACTAAAAACTAAATCAGTTTTTGACTTTTCTACTGGCAATGCCGTAATTTTTATTTCACTGTTTACTTATATGAACTGCCCAACTTAGACGGCAGATCATCATTACAGGAAAGTGGATATAGTGGACTGCAAGCAAAAATGAAGCAAATTTAGATCTCACTCGAAATGTTCACATCAGAAATCACACTAACGCTCTAGAAGCATCATGATATTCATGGCCGAGCTTGTATTTTCTGTAGATAGTATATTATTTATTTCATTTATTTCTTATCTTGTTTAAAAAATTTGAAATCTTTATAAAAGAAATTCGATGAATGAATTAATTCCGTGGCGGCGTTTTGTTATAACTTTGAATTAATAAAAAATCTTTTGTGCTAGTTTGTTGTTAGATAATATATCGCCAGGTGTGTTAACGCACTTGAGTGTTCATTCTCAAGGGTCGACGGATCGATGTACAGTTAAACCCACATAAGTTAGTTTGTTTTAGGTTTAAATGATAAATTGGTGTTGGGTGAAGCAAAAAAGCGCATCAGTTGGTTTAATTGTGGTATACTACGTCCTAATCTAACCTGATATGATATTTGTTTTATTACGATATTCGTTTGTTAAATTTTATAAAAATTAAGGCTGATTTGAATGAAATTTACGTCAAGAATGTAAAATGAATGACAAAAGTACCTTATAGTTCATGTTCGTTATCCATACCCCTTGCATATTTTAATTTATTTGTAGTAAAATTCAATTTAGTTTTTCTAAATATTAGCAGCAAGGACTGTCTAATACATTTTCGATTATGAGTCAAATTCGACCTGGTCTTAACATTTTTCAAGCTATTTCCACTCTTAGCTGGACAACTTTTCCAAATATGAAAATTGGGTTACTCACTTACTTTTTTGATAAAGTTTTATGCAATTTATGATCTGGTGACTCTTACTTTTTTTCATTGATTACGTTTGAAATTAAGAGATAGAGGCAGAGAAAAAAGAAATAACTCTTAATATATGAAAAAGTGGTAATATTTTTCAACAATGTCAACCTTTCATACAACACCACACTCGAGCGGATCCAAAAAACTTTGCTTACAATTTTTCACTTCTAGTCACTCAAAACACAAGGTAAGTAGGTTCAGAGAGCTTGGTTCAGAGAAGAAACATACATTTTCGAAAATATTACAAAACCCAAACAAATTTGGTAAAAAAATAAATAAAAATCTTTCTTTTGACACACTTGACAACATTTTTTTGACAAACTTATAATGCAATAATCTAGATTTTGATCTCCCATACCAATCACGACCATCAAGATTTCTCCAAATTCAATGTTCCTACTCGTAATCACTTAAAATGAACGGTTTTTAAGCAAAAAATATGCATATTTCCTTGTTTTGACACACTTGACGTTTTTTTTGACACACTTCCGGTACAGTTATCGAACACAGCGTCCTTTTGGCTCTTCCGATTGAGTAAACCATAAACATTGAGTAGATTATTAGAAAAAAAAATTTTCAAATCCGTCCAGCGGTTTTCTAGATTTCGTCGGCTGTGACGGCCAGACGGCCGGCCGACAGACAGACATACATTTTTTTTTTTGCTTTTTTAGAATCAGTAGGTCCTAAAACGTCGAGAAATGCCAAAAAAAGTGGGGGTAAGAATTTCACTTTGAGCTCATGAATGTAATAATTAGGTCTTTCAGACCGAAGTAAAATTAACAAATCTTTTTATTTCTTCCGTTAAACAATATGGGAAAAAAATTTGTTTGGCTTAAAGGCTTTTGTTGGAGCCGATTAGGGAGAACCTCGCACTGCAGGGGTCTAGTTTTTAAAGTTATTGATAGAAATATTGCCATTGATTCTAAATTTATAAATTTTTTAAATTTAAATCCAATCGGATTTTATAGCGGTTTTAAAAATTTAGTTTTTATAGTTAAAGGCTTTAATTTGGTGTTGTTTTGTTGGAGCAGATAACTCAGGAACTTCTAACTGTAGAGGTCTATATTTTAAAAAAATTGATGGAAATATTTCTAAAGATTCTAAATTTTAGAATTTTTTAAAAATATTATGATCCAAACGGCTGTTATAACAGTTTTTAACATTCAATTGGTTTTAGTAAAAACCGTCTGGTTACTTACCTATGTGTCAGCTTTTGCTAATTGACAACTAATTGACAAAGCTTATATAGATATAAATAGAACACATATTTCCAGAAATAATTCTAATCTAGTTCAACAAAACTTTTTGGAAATTTTGGACCGTAAAATGCCAAGCGAATATGGTGGCTGCAAGTGAACCACCTCAACATGAAAGAATAGTTTTTTCGATGTCAATTGTCAATTGTCATACTTGTAAAAGCAGTCGTATCATGTAATAAAAATCATTTTCTAATGTAATGATCTGATGAATTTTACAAGTGGGAAATAGTAGATTCTTGTATGAGTCTAGAATGATGGCAATTCTTCACGAGGATGAAGTTTCACGGAACGAGCGAAGCGAGTGTAGGGAATCATCCGAGTGAAGAATTGCCATCATCCTATGCGAATGCAAGATGCTATTTTATCCTCAACTGCAAAATATTTCGAATAATTTCTAGTTTTAATCACAAAGTTTTCATCACCATATTAAAATACATCATAGACAGCATAGAAAAACAAAACAATTGACATAACGGAAATTTTTAAATTTTTTATTTTATATTTTATATATGTATTGTTCTCGTTTTAGCCTTTTGATATTACTATACCAACAAATGTTAAGTTTTTATTTTGCTAGGTGAATATTTAATAAACTATAGAACTGTTGTAGAATGTAACGATTGCGCTACATTCTACATCAAGTGAGAGAATGTATAACATTACAATGGAAGACAATGGAAGTTTACTTACTGCGTATGATCATAAGGTGGAAATAAAAGCATAATTTTGTTTTTAAATTTTAGCATAGACCGACGGTGGCTATGCAATCGTTACAAGTCTCATCATATTAATGCTCAGATTGTAACTCCCAACTGCTGAAATTATAAGTTGAATAAAAGTGTGTAAAAAAATGTCAAACATTTATGCTGAGGTGAAGAAGAAAACTACGTTTGTATATTACAGTATTACACATGCCATTAGGTTTAGGTATGATATCACACAGTTATACTGTGCAGTTTAACTGCATGTATAAAACAGCTTTACATTTTCGTGGGTGACACAGTTTTTAGATATTTGTTTTTCTTTTTTTTTGGAGTTTTCTTTTTTCTGTTGAGGGTTGTTGTACCAATTTTTATTTTTTATTTAAAGAATGAAGAGAATTTTTGTTTTAATGCATTTTAGTTTTAAGTGTTCTATTGGATTATGTTGTTAATTTCTATATTTTAACTTAAAAGATAAAACGAATTTTTAAAAAGAGAATTTTGCAAATACAAATAATTCATTTTGTTTTTATGACTGATTTTAAAATAAAAAAATGAACTTGGTGAAATTAATTAGTTTGGGTTTCGTTATGTTCATTACTCTATGCTACCATTGACAGACTTGACTTGACAAACGTCTCGTTTTGAACGGGACAGTACAGTTTTACAGCTGCGTGTACCGTGTCCCACCGTTATTATGTACGTGACGCGGTTTGTCTCGTTTTCATAAAAAACGATTTTTGTGAAAAATTTATTTCTCTCTTAAAATCTAACTGATGGAACTTTAAGTTAGAGTATTGTCTGCTTTAATTTAACACTAAAAACTAAATCAGTTTTTGACTTTTCTACTGGCAATGCCGTAATTTTTATTTCACTGTTTACTTATATGAACTGCCCAACTTAGACGGCAGATCATCATTACAGGAAAGTGGATATAGTGGACTGCAAGCAAAAATGAAGCAAATTTAGATCTCACTCGAAATGTTCACATCAGAAATCACACTAACGCTCTAGAAGCATCATGATATTCATGGCCGAGCTTGTATTTTCTGTAGATAGTATATTATTTATTTCATTTATTTCTTATCTTGTTTAAAAAATTTGAAATCTTTATAAAAGAAATTCGATGAATGAATTAATTCCGTGGCGGCGTTTTGTTATAACTTTGAATTAATAAAAAATCTTTTGTGCTAGTTTGTTGTTAGATAATATATCGCCAGGTGTGTTAACGCACTTGAGTGTTCATTCTCAAGGGTCGACGGATCGATGTACAGTTAAACCCACATAAGTTAGTTTGTTTTAGGTTTAAATGATAAATTGGTGTTGGGTGAAGCAAAAAAGCGCATCAGTTGGTTTAATTGTGGTATACTACGTCCTAATCTAACCTGATATGATATTTGTTTTATTACGATATTCGTTTGTTAAATTTTATAAAAATTAAGGCTGATTTGAATGAAATTTACGTCAAGAATGTAAAATGAATGACAAAAGTACCTTATAGTTCATGTTCGTTATCCATACCCCTTGCATATTTTAATTTATTTGTAGTAAAATTCAATTTAGTTTTTCTAAATATTAGCAGCAAGGACTGTCTAATACATTTTCGATTATGAGTCAAATTCGACCTGGTCTTAACATTTTTCAAGCTATTTCCACTCTTAGCTGGACAACTTTTCCAAATATGAAAATTGGGTTACTCACTTACTTTTTTGATAAAGTTTTATGCAATTTATGATCTGGTGACTCTTACTTTTTTTCATTGATTACGTTTGAAATTAAGAGATAGAGGCAGAGAAAAAAGAAATAACTCTTAATATATGAAAAAGTGGTAATATTTTTCAACAATGTCAACCTTTCATACAACACCACACTCGAGCGGATCCAAAAAACTTTGCTTACAATTTTTCACTTCTAGTCACTCAAAACACAAGGTAAGTAGGTTCAGAGAGCTTGGTTCAGAGAAGAAACATACATTTTCGAAAATATTACAAAACCTAAGAACTCAAATATGAATAAACGTAAACTTTTTGCAATAAATTTGTCTAGACACCCAACTGTAGCTAGATTCTGGTTGTATGGAATTATTTCATGGAATGAAATTTCGTACTAAATGAGATTTTTGCATTCCGGTGCAGTCGAATGAAAAAATAAATTCCGCATTTGTGGGATGAACTGTCAAATTATCTCGTCAACAAATTTGTATATGAAATGATATTATTTGCTTGGAAATTTTGTATAGAAGCACAAAAATAGAGAAAAAAATGTCGGAAAAAGATTACGATAAATCAAAAAGAAATTTTAGTTGATTTGTGGCGAATTTTGAACATGTTTCCCGAAACACATTTTTGCTGTGAAGCTTATATAAATTAGTCATTTACTTACATTATGTCAGTAGCAGAATAAATAGTTTGAATTAAAATTATAGTTATCTTTTAAATACATAATTAAATAATTATAGTAAATGTATATATCAATAAATGTTGTCTACTATCAATTAAATAGCCTGTCAAGTTCAAGAAGTACAATATTCTGTAACAGTTCGTTTATGGTTTTGGAAGGTTTATCATTAAAAATTGAAATGATTGAATGTTCCATCAACATAGTTCCATCAACATTCCATGTTCCATAAACATTAAAAATCTAAATAATATCTATATACTCTATTTTTCTAATCGTTATAAGGATTTCTTCAACAACAGTTTCATCAAACATACAATACATGAAACACAAATAAATGAAATACAAAAACAAGTAAATAAACTGACAGATCAGACACAGATATTTTGAAAAGAGAAAGAGAATACCAATTAGTGGAATGGAATTATTTAGTGAGAAATCAAAATTCGAGAAAAAAAATAATTCCATTCCACTTCATTTTCTCTCACAGAACCATAATCGAGGTACTGGTTGCCGCCAAAATACCTTGCATGGAATCCCATGATTTTCAACTAGTTAAAATGATCCAAAAGTATTATCCAAGTAAATTTTTGAATTTCTTAAACGGAAGTAACTTTAATTTAGTAACCAAATTCACATCGTTCTTCTCGATTTCTTATTCAGAGTACGGTACTATTAAAATTGGTATAAACAAATACAACCTATCGAAATTTTTAATTTTACTGATAATTTTTCTTAAAAAAAATACCTAATTTCACTCGGGGTAGGACAAGCAAAGCAAAAGAAGCCGAGATTGTGACTTAATTTATTGATAACAATCGTGTCCCGTTTTGTAAATTTTAATAGGAGGCAATCCTATGACACAAAGATAATCGCGATTATCTCTGATCGCGATCTCAATTTTAAATATTGTAATCCCGACCTTAAAAATTTAACGACAGACACAAACACGATTATAGAATTTTATCTGCACTGGAAAAAAATTAAAGTAATGACAACCTCATCCCAAAGTTGACAGTTTATTATTCAAATTCGAAACAAAGAAAAAATGCTTGTAAGCAATTTCACCGTGGGTGCATTCCATTAAGCGTTCACAACGCTCAAAATGAACCTTTATCGTTCCACTTGACAACGACGGTCGTTGTGGTCGCGGTGAAAACGTCACTAATGACGTCATAATTTTCACTCACATCAAACTCACAACGACCCATCTCAAAAGGTGGTTTGAAGTAAGTATTGATAAGTCTAGCGCCATTTTTTAAATTTCAAGATAGCGAAAACAAAAGTAAATTTGTATAAATCTTTTTTTACTTAAAATAATTTGCATACAAACTTGGAGCTCATGAGTAAAAGTTTTTGTACGTGCACCATAATTATTAAATTTCGGATTGGTTTTTGTGAACAATTAAGCTTAAGTACATATTGGAAATCACTTGAATTTTGCAATTCGAAATAACTTTTCATTTTCCCTAAAATTCCTTTAGAAAAAAATTTTTGTTGTGTTTCGTGTCAGGATTCAAACTACATTCATCAGAGACACAATGTTCAAATCCCGTGTGTCTTACACAACTTAGCCAAAGCGGCGATGACGAAACATATTTTAATTTTGATGTTCAGATAATTTCTAAATTGAAACTTCATCATTTTTCATATTTACTTAAGTTGAATTTTTCATCTATGATTACATATTGAAAATTGTATTTCTTTGGTATTTTTTTGTATTAAATTTCTAGATATTACGATGTGTGAATTCATAGGATGAGAGAATATTTCGTCAACATCTAAGTCAACATTCTAATCAACATCCTAAGTCACGAGTGTAAAGTCATTATTGATTGTTGCCAATCAATGCGAAAGTTAATATCTGACGTAAAGTCAATTTGTTCACAATTGTTCACAAAAACCAATCCGAAATTAAAATTCCCCTAATGTTGTCTATATTTCCTAACCAAAATATAACAACATATTGACTTTACGTCAGATATTAACTTTCGCATTGATTGGCAACAATCAATAATGACTTTACACTCGTGACTTAGGATGTTGATTAGAATGTTGACTTAGATGTTGACGAAATATTCTCTCATCCTATGAATTCACACATCGTAATATCTAGAAATTTAATACAAAAAAATACCAAAGAAATACAATTTTCAATATGTAATCATAGATGAAAAATTCAACTTAAGTAAATATGAAAAATGATGAAGTTTCAATTTAGAAATTATCTGAACATCAAAATTAAAATATGTTTCGTCATCGCCGCTTTGGCTAAGTTGTGTAAGACACACGAGATTTGAACATTGTGTCTCTGATGAATGTAGTTCGAATCCTGACACGAAACACAACAAAAAATTTTTCCGAAAGGAATTTTAGGAAAAATGAAAAGTTATTTCGAATTGCAAAATTCAAGTGATTTCCAATATGTACTTAAGCTTAATTGTTCACAAAAACCAATCCGAAATTAAAATTCCCCTAATGTTGTCTATATTTCCTAACCAAAATATAACAACATATTGACTTTACGTCAGATATTAACTTTCGCATTGATTGGCAACAATCAATAATGACTTTACACTCGTGACTTAGGATGTTGATTAGAATGTTGACTTAGATGTTGACGAAATATTCTCTCATCCTATGAATTCACACATCGAAATATCTAGAAATTTAATACAAAAAAATACCAAAGAAACATAATTATTAAAGTTTATTGTTAAGACTTACAAATTGTAGCCCAACCTCTAGCTTCTACTTCAAATCCAAGAATAAAGTTATATCTATCCGAGAATTTTATTTTTCGTCGATTGTATGAACACGGATAGAATTTTTTGTATTTTTTTATTGCATTTTTATAGCAGTATTTTTATAAGTGGCAATAGTTTTGTTTTTCTTTTACTTTTCTATTAAATAAATTTAATTGTAAATTAAAAACAATTATTTGAAAACTTAAATTAATTATATTAAAATTATATAAAAAATGTAATTTATTTTACTATTAATTAAATTAACATTAAAATAACAAATTTTAGAAACGCACAAATTTAAATTTAAAAAAAACCCCAAATTCAAAACAAAATTATCCTACTATGCGCATGTCAAGAAAAAACAAATAGTTTTATCCCCTGTTTCTATACAAGAAAAACAGAAAATACAACTGAGGATAGAACAAACTCCTCGGTTACATTTTGTGTTCTATCTTGATTCACACAATACAAACGAGGATATATCCGCAGGTATATTTTCTATTCGCGTTCATAAAATCGGCCCTATTCGCCATATCTGCCCGCATTTCGATTGGAATTAGAACATGCATTTTTTTGTGTAACTTCACGTAATGAAACATTTTTTAACGATTGGGGGTTTTTGAGATCAATTAAACTCAAGTAAGTAAGGAAGTAGTTGGATTTTTTTTAATTCAAAGTTATGGTTGGAAGTTGCTCAGAAAAAACCTTCATTTCTCATTTAACGTGTTTCGAATGAATTTTCTTTTAAAATGTTTGCATGCTAGCAAGCTTCATTTTACATTTAATATTTTAATAGTACAAAAACATTATTTTGAAAATTAATTGTGATAAAATAGAATAAAAAGAAATTAATAAAATTATTAAATTATTAAATAATAAATTATAAAATTATTTTATTTTTTTTTTTAACGGCGTTCATGCTCCATGTAGGAGCGTTTCCAGGCTAATCAGCTTTGAATATTCACCACGGTCATTCGCAACAGCGACATAATTACCATGGCAGCCGATTTTTTTGAGGTCGTTTATTATGTCAGTCTCCCATTGTATTCGTGGTCTACCCCGCGGTCGCCCACTCCCTGTGGTACAAACGTACATTTTTCTAATCATTCCAGACTGTGGATCGGCTCGTAGAACATGTCCAAACCAAGCAATCCTATTAGAACAGATACAACCTTATATCAGGACCCTCAAGAAGGTTATACCAGGTTCTATACTCTCCATCGTCTGTCTTAAGTGGACCAAAAATGTAGCGTAGGATCTTACGCCTACATATAGATAAATGCGATTCGTCATTTTGTGTAAGGGTCCACGTTTGTGACCCATACATCACAACCGGTCTAATCAATGTCTTGTATAACTTGAGCTTGGTGTTAGTTTATACATACTGTGATCCAAGGAGAGGTTTAATTGAGTAGAAAGTTCGATTACCTGCAGCGATTTGAGCTTTTATATTTGTAAGTATGCTGTTGTTTGACTCAAGCATTGATACCAAATATTTAAAAGATTCAACTCCCTCAATTCGTTCATCGCCGCACATCAAATCTTTCTTCTCAGCCTCTATTGAAACATTCATATTGTTACGTTTTTCCCACCTTACTTCGAATTTGCCTAACTCACAATTCGATAAACGCAATTCCCAAATCTCTTCAGAGTTCGATCACTGATTAGTAAGCACAAACACCAGGTTTTATTAAGTATTCAACACCTTAATTGTTCCACAACAACAGGAAACAATACAGCAAACAATCTTCCTAACTAGAATATTCTTTCAACAGCTTCAGAAACTCCAACGGTTTATTGTAGAAATTTCCAGTACACCACGTTCAAAATAATACACAAAATATTTCCTCTCAATAACACTTAAAACTTTATTCACAAAAACTAATTTAAATATCACTTTTATAATTTTATCTTCACTATCGCAGGTTTAAAATAAAACTAATTAAAAACTACAAGAGGTAATTTCCTTAAATACATTCTGCTTAATCTCTAGAAATTTCGAGGTCCCGTTTTAGAAACCTTGAGAAAATATTAGAATATTCGATTATTTTTTCCAACCTGTCCATTAAAGTCACCAAGAACCATAATAAAGTCGCGTGTTGGTGTTTGTTTCATAACCTCTTCTAGAGCTATGTAGAAAGTATCCTTCTCGTCGACGGTCTTAGCTTCCGTAGGTGCATGCACGGCAATAAGATATTGTTATATGTACGTACCACGTATACGTAGGTAGCCAATCCTTACACTGACCGGGATGAATTTCATCATGGCTTCTTGTAGGCGTGCACCAACAAGAAAGCCAGTTCCAAATTATCTTCGAGAAGGATGACCACTACAGTATAGAGGGAGAGTGACTATCCAAATCTTGTTTTCCTATTATTGGCTGTCTAATATCTGCAGAGCTATGATATCCATCCCATACCTCTCAGCCTCTGTTTCTAGACTTATAAGAGCATCAGGAGCGCTCAGACTGCGCACGTTCCACGTTCCGATTCGGTAGTCTGGTCCTTTTTCACGTCCAGGTAAAATTTTGTTTCTGTGCAGGTCTGTTATTCTTTTCTGATTTCCAAATTTAACAAATAATTAATTTTCTTTCCGGGGTTAGGGTGCTAACTTTAGGATCAACCCAAATTGTCGTCAATGGGTCCGTTCTGCAATTTAAGGTTACCAGAAACAACCTTTATACACGTTTATATAGCGAGCCGCTTGATCCAAGACAGACACCCGCTTCAAGTCGCCCTAATATGGAGAAAAGACGCTTGAGTCGCATTGGTCTTAAGGCGCCAATTTGCCGTGATGTACCATGATCGGCTAAGCAGTTTTTACTCTGCTTGTCTGCTTATTAGCAATAAAAATAATACAGAAATTATGTTTTTAAAATATTTAATTTGTTTGTGACAATTGTTTTTATCCGTCAAAACGGTCTACCTTACTTACACATTCTTTCTTTTTTTCGCATTTCACGATTATCACGATTAGAGTATGCAAAACAAAATTACGTTTATCCAGTTATGGAATACGATAATATTGAAAGCAGTCAAATTGTGTAGTGACAGACTGAAAAACATAACTACATATTTGGGAATTTGCGATTATCTTGTTTATGTCTTTCATGGGTATTAAGTAGGGTTTCTCAAACGGGATCCCGGGATCCGTTTTCCCGGGATCCCGGGGGTAAATTTTCATCCCGTTTTCCCGGGATTTCATCCCGGGGTCCCGGGTATCCCGCTAATTTTTATTAACATTTTTTTGTACTTTTTTGAAAGATATTAAAAGTTTTCTCACTCGAAAATCGATTAGTTTTTAATTTTTTCCCTCTGTAGTAATTAATTTCGTTCAAAATTAGGAAAATGTTTTTTTGACACATATGGTATCATGGTTTTTTTGTATGTTTTTTTTGACACATATAAACACAACAAATTAAAACCAATAAAACCTAAAATAGGTAGATTTTTCTGAGAAATCTACCTAAAACTTGCGCTTCATTTCTCTTAATTTATGTTTAATGGTTCTCTTGGATGGATGGTGTTCAATGGATGGTTCAATGGACGTTTCGTCACGAAAATTCGGACAAAATTGAGTGATGGCGCCATTGACAACCTAGTTTTTTGAAAAATTGTTTAAAAATTAGTATTATGAATTTATTTTTGTTTTGTTTTTATGTATTCTTTTTTATTTAATTTTTGAAGTTTTTTTAATTAAAAATAATTTAAATTTAAAAATCAATAGCGCATTTTTTGTGCTGTTTTAATTTTACACATTTTTCTACCACCCAATTAGAAAAATCTAGCTTTTTAGCGTTTCCCGGGATTTCCCGGGAATTTAATATTTTTTGTCCCGGCTTCCCGGGATTTGAATTTCTACGGGAAATGAGAAACCCTAGTATTAAGCGTAGCCAACCAACCACTCACCAATAAAAATATTCATCATGGTCACGCGCCACTGTGGTGTTATTCGTATTGCAATCACGGTTCACCTTGGTATGATACCGCCTGGGGTACTGTCATTTATTTGTCTGTGCCTGAGCTCTGAATAGAGTTCATCTGCCAGCACCCCTAAGATATTGCCTTGGCTAGTGACACCTCACTGCCACCCCACTGCCAGTGGTATGTGATAGCTCACGCTAACTCATATGTCAATAGCGGGGACTGGAGTACCCACGGTTGTCACATCCGAAATTAATTAGCTTGATTCACTTCAACACCAAAGAATCATCGCTGAGATTGAGATATAAATCTATACAACATTTTTTACCGCAGGTTTTCGTACAGTATTTTTTCAAACCACCTGTGCAATATAATCGTAGATGTGTATCTTACCTTAGAAATCCAATAAAATAAAGTATTTAAGTTATGATGTGGTTTAAATTATAATAACAAATACGGAAGAAAAAGTAGAAGAAGGAAACGACAATCACGACGAAGATTACAACCAAGAATAAAAAAAAATGATTCAAACGAAAAAAACAAAAGAGAATTATTTTTGAAAGTTGTAAAATATAGTAAAAGAAATCGCTTTTATTTGTAACGTGAAATCCTAAAAAGAGCTCTCTGGTACAGCTGTTACAAACAGAAAATAAAAAAATGAAAAATAAAAGCGGCTTCCTTTTATCCAGCCACTCTATTGTTTCCGTATCGAAAGACCACTATTATGTAAACAACTGATTTATTTGATCTAAGCCGCTACCAAAGGAAGCCGACAGCAGGCCCAATGAGTGTTTCGTTTCACTCACATTACAATAATATATATAATACCGTCTCAGTTTTGCGACCTGTATTTTTTGTTTATCTTATTTTGTTTTTGTTTTTTTTTTATTATAATTATTTGTATTCATTTAAAAAGAGATATAGCTCGCTTTTCTCATTCTTGAGATGTTCAGTTTTTTCTTTTCCATTTCATGAAAAGAAATATAGAACTTTTATTATTATAAATTATTTTATCTCTTTCATTTTGAAAATCGTTTGCGTGTGTGTTATATATTTAATGTGAGGTTAGATTGGATTTTTAATATTTTTTTTCATGTTAGATTGTTTCTGTGTTTTTTAATTTCTTTGTCATTGAAGATCATTTTTATATCACGATCATCATTCAATCATCTTGGTTCTTTTATAAAATTTGTTTTTGATATTCTGGACGGTTTTATTAATTAATTATTTAGATTGATCGATCGATTGATATTGTTTGAAGTTTAAGCTTTTCAGTTTATGCAAGGTTTTGTGTAGGCTTTGTCATTTTCAAAATAAATAAACGGAGCGTATCGTACTACCACCATATATCTGATGGAAACGTAAATGCATTTATGTTAATCTATCATCGGTAGTCTTATCTTAGCTTTGATCTATCCCAATACTACCTATACAATAACACAGTGATACAAAATCGAACTTTCCGAATCCGAATGGGATGAAACCAAATGCAAATCAAAGTTAGGGTGACCAGATCGAGCACTACAAAAAAGAGGACAAACTTTTATTAGGAGAGGGGTCGCGGTTAATATTTTTAAAACTCATCAGAAAAGTTTCACTTTATTTTCGAGCTAAGAAAAAAAAAATTTGTTACAAAAAGAATTACATTTACTATCTGAGCATGCATGCACAATGCAAAAACGTTTTTTTTGAGATAGCATATAAAAAGTCTATTTTCATGTCCTGTGAAAATGTTTTTTTTTCCACTAAATCCCAAATTGTAGTTGCATGGAATTTCCATGTAATTTGACAAAGTTTTTAAAACAAAGCCCTCATGAAAAAATAGAATATGAATTTTGAATATTGTCAATTTCTATAATTTAATAATTTGTAATAAATAAATATCGTTTATACATATTTTAGAAAAAATATCATTTCTTGGACGCTATCACGTCTCGTGAACAAATTTTCACTCACGAAAAACAGTCTCTTGTAGCATTCCTTTTTCATTGCTTTTTCCTTACTTTTTCATTACTTTTAATTTACTTTTTCATTACTTTATCCTTACTGTTTCATTACTTTTTCGTTAGTTTTCCGCTATTTTTTCGATAATTTTTCGTTACTTTTTGATTGTTTTTTATTACTTTAAAATAAACAAGTAATGAAAAAGTAATTGAGTAAAACAGTGCTTGAAATGAAAAATTAGTGAAAAGGCAAAGATAAAGTAATGGAAAAGTAAAGAAAAAGTAATGAAAAAGTAACGAAAAAATAGCGGAGAACTAACGAAAAAGTAATGTAAAAGTAATGAAAAAGTAATGAAAAAAATTCAAAAAGTAATTTAAAAGTAATAAAAACGTAATGAAAAAGTGAAATAGTAACGAAAAAGTAACGGAGAAATTGCGGAAAACTAACGAAAAAGTAATGAAAAAGTAATGCAAAAGTAATGAGTAGACTTTATTTCTTTATCATTTTCTTATTTCTTTTTCATATCTGTTTCATTTCTTTTTCATTACTGTTCATTTTTTTTCATTTCTTTTTCATTTCATTTCCTTTTGATTTCTTTTCTGTTATGAATTCAGAAACTCTTATTATACCAAACTGGACGAGATTTGATTTTAATTGGTGATCACCACACATATTACTATTGTTGGTATTAACACATGGTCCGATGATCCAAGGAGTTTTTGTCTGAGCAGTGTTGGGTTCATGTGTCAAAAACAATTCGTGTTATGATCATTATTATCGGGTGTTTTTGTGGGATGCTCTATCATTTAAGTTAAACCATTGCAATCTTCAATAATTTATGACAACACTGTGTGAACGAACAACTTTGGCTTATTTCAACTCTTTTTCAAACATCCAAACTGTTGACTGTTGTTGTTTCCGGTGCATATGAATAACTACCTAGGATTTATCTGTTTCTCCAGTTGCGATGTTATTTATCAAATTTGATCTTCTTAAGTTAAATTAAGTCGTTCAATTTTTTTTTGCTCCTTTTAACACGACATTTTTAGTCTTCAGTTAAATTGTACGGAATTCATCGTGAACTGTATTAATAAGATCCAAATGCACTATTTTAATGAGATCCAAGTTTGTTTCAAAATTATTTTGAAAAAAAATTTTTTTAAATTCTTTTTGCTCAAGGAAAACGATAAAAAAACTAACCGTTGCCTTATGGATAATAGAGATTTAACTACATTTGCGTTGTGCTAATACTAAAAATTAATAACAAAAAGTTGGTCAAATCTCAAGTTTTTTCATGCACGCTTGCTGATAGCTGGTAAAACTATCAGCGAGCGTGCAATGAAAACATATTTAGAAAAACATTATTCAAAATATAAATTAAATACCTAAAATGTTTGACGGATGGCCAAAAAGATGACACAAAGCATTATTTTGAAAAAAGATGCCGGACACATTTTTTTGGCTTCAAAAGAGGACTTGTCCTCTTAAAAGAGGACGTCTGGTCACCCTAATCAAAGTTGACATTATCCATAACAAAACCCTCAAAGGTTTTTTTTAGTACAGTGCGAATTTTTCTACAAGCATATGAAGTTGGTGATTTTGGAACGCTGTGTAACAAGAAAAAATCATTAAAAATTTGATAAGATAATGCTTATTTATTTTTATTATCCTGGAAAGTTGTGGTATCTTAATGTTTTTGGGGTCGAGGAATCCATTTTTAATATTTATTTTTACCTAAAACTCACGCTAGATGACGCTGTCATACAAATTGTGCTATTTCTTGTAGATTTTCATAGAAAAAACGGTGTAATTACTTTTTTTGAGGCTGTAAAATCAATTTTTGATGTTGGCTTCGTTGTAAAATATATTTTTAATGCTATTACGAAGTATGTTTGATTATTTTCAGTACGTTACTATTACAAAAATGCTATTTTTATGGGAAAAATGAGTTTTTATGGGAAAAAACGATTTTTTTATTACAAAAACAACTTTTTAATTTAAAAGAATTATATTTTTACAAAAATATATGTTATTCTATTAATTAATCTTTACAAAATTCAAAAAAAAAAAATAATAATGAAATAGATTGAATTGTTTATTTTATTTTAAAATACAAGTAATTTTGCTTTACAATAGATGGCTTATGTTATATGTCTTAATAAGATGACATAAATCGTACACTAAACGTATGACATTTACTGTTGTTTCCGCATGGTGAATCAGTCATGCATCATAAAGCGTTCTTTTTCTAAATAAATAAATAAATACATAAATAAATAAATAAATAAATAAATAAATAGATAAATAAATAAATAAATAAATAAAAAAATAAATAAATAAATAAAAGATAAATAAACAAATATATAAATTAATAAAAATAAGAAAAAGAACGCTTTATGATGCTGTCACTGATTCACCATGTGTAAACAACAGTAAATGTCATACGTTTAGTGTACGATTTATGTCATCTTATTAAGACATATAACTTAAGCCATCTATTGTAAAGCAAAATTACTTGTATTTTAAAATAAAATAAACCGTTGAATCGATTTCATTATTATTTCATTTTATTGGAATTTTGTAAAGATTAAATATAATTGTAAAAAATATAATTCTTTTAAATAAAAAAGACGTTTTTGTAATAAAAAAAAACGTTTTTTCCCATAAAAACTCATTTTTTCCATAAAAATAGCATTTTTGTAATAGTAACGTACTGAAAATAATCAAATGTACTTCGTTATATCATTAGAATAGTAGATTTTTATACAAGTGGTGAAAACGTCTCTTTTTGCGTGACTGAACGGTTTGTCCACGAGACGCGATAGCGTCGAGTGGAATAAGTTCAGGAACGCAAAAACGTTTTTACCACGCGTAGAAAACGCTATTTTTTCTACGCTTGTAAATATAAATGATAATATTTACAAATTCATCTACTAAAAACTTACAAAACGACATATCTAAATTTGACTGTGTAAAAAATAAACAATTATATATCGCATTTTTACCAGTGTAAAATAATGTTATTATTGTGTTCGCCTACAGATGAAATAATAACAAGCGAACACAATAATAACATTATTCTACACTGGTAAAAATGCGATATATAATTGTTTATTTTTTACACAGTCAAATTTAGATATGTCGTATTGTAAGTTTTTATTATAGATGAATTTGACAATATGAATAATGAAAATAGTTCATATATTTTCTCTAAAAACTTTTACAGATATTACAGATATTTTTTTTACCGACTGGAAGTCATCGTTTAAAGTATAAATTTAAAAAATTGTAGGTAAAGTTTCAATTAAAAACAAATAAAAGTAAATTTTTTAATAAAATTTATTTATTTATTAATACATTTTTTTTTATTTTTTTTTGGCGGAAAGAACTCAGAGAATATATTTTATATCTGACAGTTAATTATCGGAGGAAAAAATTATATGATATATCTGATACAAATTTTATTTTATCGCTCCGATTTCTCTGATATAGAAAAAAAACAGACTCATTATTAGTTTAATTAATTAACTACACACAGTTGATATAATGATTAGTTTCGATTCGATTCGTTCAAAATATTCAATCCCTTCAAAATACTGCGATATTGACAAAAATAAACACTGCAACAGAAACTGTAAATCAAATTCAATCTCAAATATTCAATTATTTATTCAATTCTTTAAATAACCACCACCTGTAGGCGACCACTGAAACTTATTTACTTTCAGTCCTAGTGACTGCAAACATTTCCAGTCACTACTTAGAAAAAGTTTCCCTTTCACATAGGTTTTACTATATATTAAAATGACATTTTCGTAGCTTGAAGTAGAAATAGTACATTTCGTAACAAGTGGAGAAAGTAAGTTATTTCAGCATTGGTGAACGTTTGTGCACGAGCGATAGCGAGTGCAAACAATTCACCAATTCTGAAATAACTTACTATCTCAACGAGTTACGAACAGTGCTTTTCATAATTTCTCTCTAAAAAGTAGTAGTATTTAAAAAAGGTAGTATTTAAAAAAGAAAATTTGAGGCCAAAACTTCAGCAGTTACGATAAGTAATTGACAGCGGTTACGATATGAACTTATCTAAACTGCTTTGATATTGACAGCTTTCGCAACGCTGGACAATTAAAGCAAAGTGTACTTTTTAGAGAGAAATTATGAAAAATATATTTTATTCACCACAACTAAGCAATCTGTCGTTTTCCAACTTTTTAAAAGTTGGGAAGTACTTGATTGCTAAATTTTACTTCCCAACCGGTTGGGAAGTAACACTTCCCGACCTGAGTCGGAATTTTGATTGCGATTGCTAACTTTTACTTCAAAAACCGGTTGGGAAGTAACACTTCCCGACCTGAGTAGGAATTTCGGTTGCGAAAAATTTTTCTTTTACATAGATTACTTAGTTGTTGTGAATAAAATATGTAGTATACAAACCTCGGAAATGTCATTTCTGTCTCGAGATTAAGTTAACCTTGGCGCTACGCGAATCGGTTAATTGTATTTTCTCTCGACAGAAATGACACATTTTCCACCTTCGGTACGTAATCTACGATTACAATGAAGCCAACATCAAAAATTGATTTTTCAGCCTCAACAAAAATAATTACATCGTTTTTTCTATGATCTACAAGAAATAGCACAATTTGTTTTACAGCGTCATCTAGCGTGAGTTTTAGGTAAAAATAAATATCTAAAATGGATTCCTCGACCCCAAAAACATTAAGATACCACAACTTTCCAGGATAATAAAAATAAATAAGCTGATGCTTATTAGCATTTCAAATTTTTAATGATTTTTTCTTGTTAGATAGCGTTCCAAAATCACTAACTTCAAATAATTCGTTAGTCGAATGGCTGATTTGAAAAATCTTTGGAATCGATCAATAAATTGTTGGTGTGTAAAAATTTTTATTTTTCACTGTTTTGACAAAGAGTGGTTCCAAATTTGTTAAGCATTTTGGAGGCAAGGAAAGATTAAAGCTTAATTGTGCTCGAACGAGTTAAGCGACTTTAATTTTTTTTTTGAAAGGTACTAAGGGAGGCTTTATAAAAATATTATACAAGGCATTTAAATATATTATAGTTTGAAATGTTTTGTACTTTGTGCCATTTACTAAAATCAATCTTCCCAATTTAAGTGTTCTGGAAGCCTTGCAAATTAGTTCTAGCCAATGCTTGCTCGTTAGTACTGCGCCTTAAAAATAACGATAAACAACAACATTTTTGCTTTCACTTTGATTTTAGAACAAGTTTGAAAAATTCTGTTATTGTTCGAAATTTTGGCACTTTTTCAGTCTCTGATTCTGCTGAATTTAGAATAATTCAGTTTTACCTGTACCTGCTTAGAATGAATGATATATTATGGAATCTGCAACCGTTGACCACAGGTATTACTAGTAAATTTATGGAGAATGGCAAAGCGCTTAAATCATTGAATGTTTGAGGGAAATCGTCCGAAAATCCTTACAGTGTCCCTACTGGACCCGATAAAATGTCAACCGCGAACCTTCATGTGGTATACTTTGTTCTTACCAACGAGGAACTGATGACCGAGTGACTTCCGGAATAAGAAGTAAAACTTCCAATCAAGGGTCAACGGCCTCCTCGGACGGCGGCTAAACCCAAAAGATAGAACGGGGCACTCTGTTGTCCTGGGGGTGGGAAACTGTCCCCAAAGACGGATGAGTTCTTCGAGACCAACGGCATCAGGATGGGGAAGGCAGCGGAAAACAACTCCATTAAAGACATAAAATGTGTTCCAAGAAAAGATTTGGGAAGAGAAGAAAAAGTAACATAAGTTTTTTGAATACTAAATATAATACCGGAATAATTTTCCAATCGGATTTACGGGGGGAACAGTGTACAAAGACTTCACGTGATCAGGAGAGGAGAAGTGATAACAAAGTTAAGTTTGGAACGTGGAATGTGAGAAGTATGCTTAAGGAAGAAAAGCTAGAAAACTTGAGAAGGGAAATGATTAAGAATAACATGGAGAATAACATGGAGATTAGTGAAGTGATATGGGCAGGATTCGGTGAGGAACATATGGATGACGCTGTGTTTTACTTCAGCAGAGGAAAGCAAAGAAAAAACGGAGTGGGTTTTATTGTAAATAACAGATTAAAGACTTTTATTAGTAAGGTAACATATGACTGTGATAGAATTATAGCAATAAAGATAAACAACACTCCGAAGAGTATTCTAGTTATTCAAGTGTACATGCCTACAAGTGACTATGATGACGAAGATGTGGAAAGGGTTTATGATCGAATTGAAGAAATTCTGAAAGAGAAAGGGAAGGGTTGCTGTCACGTTGTGATGGGGGACTGGAACGCAAGTGTGGGGGCAGAAAAGGTCGAGGGAGTAGTTGGAAAATTTGGCCTGGGTTTGAGAAATAAAAGAGAAGGTTGAATTTTCTAAGGAAAAGAAGTTAATAGTTACCAACACATTGTTTAAGCGTCATAAACGAAGGTTGTGTACTTGAAAGTCACCTGGTGATCTCTATAGAAAACGAATAGATTTTATAATGATTGACGAGCGATATAGGAATGGAATGAAGAAGGCAAAGACCTTACCTGGTGCACTGATCATGTGCTCCTACTAGAAGTTTTGGAAATAAAACTTAAAAGATTAAAGAAAGCAGCAAAAATCAAGAAATGGGACTTAGAGAGATTAAAGTTTCTGGATGCAGAGAAAATAGGTTTGGATATGGAAAGTGAAATGAGAATTTTGAAAACAACCATAGTAGAGGATAGTGAGACGAAGTGGAGAAGGAATGAAGCAAAGCATAGAAACAGTGTGTGAAAATAGTGTAGGATACAAGGAGTTCGACCAAAGAAACCTTGGATTACATAGGGTATGATAGATAAAATGGAGGAAAGACGAAAGTTTAAAAAGTTAAATACTGAAGAAGGACGAATAAAGTATAGAAGAATGAACACAGAATTGAGAAAGGAAACTGGCAGAGCAAGGGAGGTTTAATAATGAGTGTAAAGAAATTGAAGAAATGGTTAAATCTGGAAGACATGTTCTGGTATATAACAAAGTGCGAGAACTAATAACGATCAAAGACACGACCAGAGTAAAATGTAAAAAAGTAGAGAGTCAGGGGGCGTAATTCTGAAAGAAGAAAAACTCATTCTGCAAAGATGAAAAGAATATATGCAGGAGCTCTATAAGGCAAAGGAAAAACCTATGTTTCTAAACGTAGAGAGAAGAGGAAGTACCAAGAGACAAACATCGGTCCAAGTATTATACTGAATGAGGAGCATGAGCAGCAATGAAAGATATGAAAAGAGGCAAGGCAGCAGGAATTGATTAGATACCAGTGGAAGTGTTGAGGTGTCTGCAGGAGGGAGGCATGAGAGAGTTAACATCACTGTGAAACGAGATTTATGAAAGTGGGGAGTGTTTTGAGGACTTCTTGAGATCCGAAATGATTACACTGGCTAAGAAAAAAGGAACTAAGAAGTGTGAAATACACAGAACCATCAGTCTAGGTGTGCATACTGTTAAAATCTTGCTGAGAGTATAATTAATAAGCGTATGACAGGAGTGATGGAGGAGAGCGTGGACGAGGAGCAGTTCGATTTTAGAAAAGGCATTGGTACAAGGGATGCACTGGGAGTCGTAAGGTCCACTGTGGCTACTATACAGATAGGGACATGGACACTCTCTTGGACGAAATGGTGCAGGAATTCTGGAGGAGCGATAAAGGAGTGAGTATAGGAGGAAGGGAAGGTGCGAGCGTTCGATTCGCAGATGACATGGTGATCTTTGCAGAAAGTGAAGAAGAACTGAACAGAATGTTGAAAGATCTAAAGGATATGGAAAGTGTGTATGGGCTTAGAATTAATGTGCGAGAGTCAAAGGTAATGAAAATAGGAAAGAAAGAATTGTTAAACATCATTATAGGTGAAGAAAGGCTAGAACAGGTGGAAAGGTACAAATATCTGGGAGCTGAGGTGACGGAAGACTGGAGTGGAATAAGAGAAATAAAAACAAGGATTGGTATGGCAAAGCAGGCTTTCAGAGCAAAGAGGATACTGTTAAATATTAAAATAGACATGGTATCGAAGAAAATAATGATAAAGTGTTTTGTGTGGAGCTTTCTATTGTACGCAGGTGGAACGTGGACCTTATCATAAAAGAAAATTAGTTAGTTAGAGAGTTTTGAAAAGTGGATCTGGAGAAGAGTTCTTAAGATCAAGTGGATAGACAAGGTGAGAAATGAGGAAGTTCTAAGAAGAGTGGGAGAGGATCGTAGTCTAGTAAAGACAATAGAGGAAAGAAAGAGGAATTGGATCGGACACGTACTAAGAAGGCAATGTTTGTGAAGAGATGTTTTGAAAGGATCTGTGAAGTGAGAAATAAAAAGGGGAAGTAGAAAGAGAAAAATGATGGACAGTATAAAAACGGGCTACGGAGACTACAGAATGATGAAAGAGACGGCTCAGGAGAGAGGCCATTGGCGGAAACACAAGGGACCTGCGCGAGCAGAACACTAATGATGATGATGACTGGACCCGACAATACTATAAAAAAAATTAACATGTCACCGTTTATAATTCCTATTTCATAGTTTTTTTTGATTATTAAATATTATATTTTATAATCATATGATTAAATCAAACAAATCAATATTTTAGAAAAATACAATAATATATTCTATAACTAGTGCAAACACGTTTTACAAACAAGAGTGTAGATTGTAATCACATGCATTTAGAAATGCAAGTCACGCTAGTTATAGACAATAATGTTTGTAACAAATGCACAAAACTTATAAAATATATTGTTGATCATATAATTTATTTTACAAATTCATAAACAAATTTAAGAAATTTAAATCTAAACTAACGCCACCTTCATTTCAACTTAATACTCAAAAGTATACTATAGGGCGATTTTTTTGTTCCGGTGTTCACCGCAATGGCACTGCAAATGGGGGATAAGATAAAAAATCACACAAATTTTATATGGGATTCCATACAAAACACAACTTGAATAATTTTAAAAGTTATCTATGAAATTTCTCATTTTACCACAATTGAACGATTTTAATTTGATTATTAAGTATTATTGACTATATATTAAGGGTCATACATAAAATATTAATTTTAAGTCCCTCAAAAAAGAAACATAAAAATTGCCAAATGTTCCAATACAAAGTTGTATGAAAAATTTAACCTATTTTCGTATTTGTTTCACGGACAGAAAAAATAAAATATTTTATATATTTTACTTAATATATAGTCAATAATAGTTCATAAACAAATTTAAATTATTTAATTGTAGTAAAATGAGAAATTTCATAGATAATTTTTAAAATTATTCAAGTTGTGTTTTGTATGAAATCCCATATAAATTTTTTTGAATTTATTCTCTATCCCCTTTTTGCAGCGCCATTGCGGTGAACACCGGAACAGAAAAATCGCCCTATAGTACAGTTTTTATGATGAACTCAAAATTTAGATTTTAATTTTTTTTAAATATAATCAAAAACCCCGATATTGTAAGTGCGCTTGTTTTTCAGCATAGAAAAAATCGTGAACAACACCATTTTGAAATTAAAACTCAATACAAAAAATTTAGAAAATATTTAAACCCATCTTGAAATACAAAGCTTTATAAAAAAAAATTCAAAAATACGAAACAATTGTTTTGCATATATGTCATATATGTTCATTTGTTTTTACATATGTGATATGGCATCAATCAAGCAGGCTATGAATATTGGGAATCTTATATATTAATACGCTAACCCAAAATTTTGTGGAGCCTAAGGCTTTTTTATTCGCTGATGGATTCATTTCAAATTTTCACAGCTAACTGATATTAGTGTAACCTATATTCGGATTCGGATTCACACAAATCGGATCATAAATAAAAAAGTTATTATATACGGAAAACTTTTTATATTCATATGCATTATAAGTTTACATACATGCAAAAACGAAATTAAAAATTTATTTTATTTTTTTATATTTTCTTTTTTATATATTGGCGAACAACGAACAACAAAAACCAAACTTTTTTTTCTCATTCATTTCAGTCGTCTTTTGTCTTTGAACAAAGGACGGTTTTCGAGTCGTCGGAATAAAAGAGATTATATGCGTAATATGCGTAATAATGTTGATTTTATGAATGATATTTTATGAATGATATTTATGATGATATTTTATGAATGATATTTTCTTTTTTATATATTAGCTATCGAACAACGAGCAATAAAAACGAAACTTAAAAATTTATTTTCTTTTTTAAATCATTCATTTCAGTCGTCTTTTGTCTTTGAACAAGGACGGTTTTCGATATTATTTCGATTATTTTGTTTATTGATATAAAGATATTTGATAATTGATATAAAGATATTTGATATTGATATAAAGATATTTTGTTTGATATTTAATTTATTTGATATTGATATTATTTGATATTTTTGATATTTTATTTATTTGATATTTTTGATATATTGATATATTTATTTATTTCGATGCCAAGACCACGTCGTAAACGTTTGGATGTGAGTGGTACATCGAGTCGTCGGAATAAAAGAGATTATATGCGTAATATGCGTAATAACGTTGACTAGGAGGGCCCGGCGTGCTTCGCTACGCTTATAAATAAAGTTTTTGCGTAGACATTTTGACGTAGAAGCAATGATTTCAAAAAGTGGTAATGAGAAATGTTAGCATATTAATTTATGTAGCGCGTAACGACCCAAAAAACGGTTTTTTGCTACAAAAATCAAATCTGTAACTTGTTTTCGTTTTTTTTCTTTTCGTTTTTTTTAAATATTGGTTAAAGTTAAAGTTTTAATTTTTCTTTTTAAATATATGAATGATAAATAATCAGAACTCTAGCTGATCAGTTCGGATATATGACAAATTAGCGATCAAATAAGTTTTCAAGTAAGCTTATTTGATCTCTAACTTATTTGATCGCTAATTTGTCATATATCCGAACTGATCAGCTAGAGTTCTGATTATTTATCATTCATATATTTAAAAAGAAAAATTAAAAATTATATGCTAGCATTTCTCATTACCACTTTTTGAAATCATTGCTTCTACGTCAACAAAATGTCTAAGCAAAAACTTTATTTATAAGCGTGGTCTACGCAAAAACTTTATTTATAAGCGTAGCGAAGCACGCCGGGCCCTCCTAGTTTTAATAAAATTAATAAAATAATTTTTTTATGATGGAAAAATGCCGTTTTCAGAAAATTGGAAAAACCCGTATTTTTATGTATTTTAGGCGATTTAGTCAAAATATCTTAAACTGTTTGGATAGTTTGAGTTGTATTATATTGATATAGATGTCGAGGGGTCGTATATAATTCTCTATGAGTATGCCGTATGAGTATGAGTATTTTATATACCGTTTTTTTTCAAAGTTTATTTTTAAATAAAAATATTTGAGTTGATTAAATTTGTTTTAAACAAAAATATGAGTGCGTGTAATATTTGCACGCGGTTGAACTAAATTTCTTTGGCTACTGTGGCAAGTATTACTAAAAAGATTAAATATAAAATAAATATGTCATATTGCAATTTAGAGTAGCATTTCTTGATAATATAATCTATAACATGTGTAATAAAAAGCAATATTTACTTAATGTATTACAAAGTCAATTCAATTATTATCATAATTGAAATATGAAATTAGAGGTTTATGATAACTAAAGTGAGAAACATAAACTTTACTTTGAAAATTCATTAAATTTCTTAAAAACTGCATCATTTGATGTACCAAATCTTGTTGTTGAATAAAGTGGACATGTATGCATCGTGAAATTTAATTTGTAATACGTTGTAAGACTTTGTAAAACATTATGTAAATATTGTTTTTTATTACACATTGTTGTAAATTACATAATCAAGAAATGCTACTCTAAATTTCAATATGACATATTTATTGTATATTAAACATTTTTAATAATACCTGCCACAGTAGCCAAAGAAGTTTTACTTCAACAGCGTGTAAAGATTACGCACTTCAATTATTTTTGATTGTAAGAAATATTTTCGCAATGAAAATCTACTATTTTGAAGAATAAAAAATTTGTTTTAGTTGTATGTGTAACATATATGTTTTGATGTGAAACATCTTTAGGTGCGCCTTAAAAGAAAAACCAAATGATTTTGCGTCACGAAAAACGGTATAACAATTTTATGCCATCATGCCTTATGAAAATGAAACATGATAAATATTTTGAACAGTACGTCATTTCTCTAATAAATAAATTTTATAAGAGTGAAAATTATTTTGAACTTTATTGATTTTATTCATAATTCTGTGTTCGTGTAATACAAAATGTGTGTTTGTGTGGGTGGTGTGGTGTGGTGTGTCTTTTTTTTATTTACTTAGGAAAATGAAAGTTTCAAAAAACACTCCGAACCCGACTTTCCAACTTTACCGGGTAGAGCCATCTCCCAGCCATCTCCCTTGCTCGTGAATATGTTGTATCCCTGCGATACCACCTATTAATTCATTCTTTCGTAGGCCAGGGTTGAGTGTAGTATACTTTCTCGTGATTATAAAGTTATGTTGTCGTGGTTTTGCTGCATAGTGTTAAGCAGGGCTGGTCTTCGTTCGTCTCGTCTAAGTCGTTTCATCATACTTGTGTTGATCTCATTTGCTATGTCCCAGTTGTCGTTTGAGCTCAGCATAAATTGCAAGAGGCTATTTGTTGAGTGATTGATTCTACCATATCTGCTCAATAAGTTCTCGTGTGTTTGCAAACCTATCGCATTCGACTAGCACGTGCTCTGCGAGCTCGACCTTTCTCTAACAATAAAGGCAGTTTGGGTCCGTTACGCGCTTATACTTGTTTAAGTTCTCATGTAAACAACCATGGCCTCAGAACGTCTGTGTCAAGAGTATTCAAAAAATGTATTTTATAAGTTCTACTATAAACTTTGATGTTTTACATCTGCCTGGTGTCCCGTCACCGCATACATGTTTTCGTTATTTTATTTTAGAGCAAAATTTAATACTTTTTCTGCATGTGCTATAAAAATTCTTTTTGATATACCATCTATTGATTAAAAACGTGATCTACGGCAAGCCGAAATTTGAATTTTACCATTTTCTTGAAACTTGGCGTATAAGTAGAATGGACAAAATTAAAAATACGACTTTTTTTTTTTAATTTTAAAGTGAGTAGTTTAGAAGGTATCCCAATATGCATCAAAAATTAAAAATTTTGCCAATCCGAGGTAATTTTGAAATTGAATTTCTCAAGAACGGCTATACCGATTTCTACAAACTTTTTTTTGTTTGATTGGTGATTAGTAAATCTTTAGAAAAAAATTAAATAAATTTTTTTGTAATTGATTTGAAAATTAATATACTAAAAAAACTTTTTTAAATATGGCGCTCGTGTCAAGGTACAATTGAATTTTAATTTTTTCTGATAGTTCTATCTTTACTCTAAATTATGTCAAATTCACAAAGAGGCATGTTTTCGTTTTCTTGAGATAATTGATTTTGAAGATTTTCAGTCCGTCTAAAAGTTCTAATTTTTCGTAATTTTTTCCAACAATTTCTATTAACAAAAAATTTTAACCACTTAAGTATGGTTAAAATCACTTGGGGTATTATAGAACGATAAATTAGCAAGTAAATAAAAATAATTAATGAAATAGGCTACAACTATAACATTGGTTATGTGGCGCAGACCAACCTCCAGAATTATAATAATAACAAATGGATGGATTGTAATCTGAACAGTTGTCCAATGGTAACCTTGAAATGCATCTTGAATTATGAAAGAATAATGTTCTGTAAAATTCAATTACACCAATATCTCTCCTAATTTTAGTGAATCATTTTTTCACTTATCAATTTTGATTGTTGATAAGATATGAAATGGTGTGATATCAACAATTTCAAATTGCTTACAAATAGCTCTGTGAAAATTTCGGGGTCACTGACTAATGTTTCTAAATTACATCCCTTCAAACCATTTTACGTACGTACCTAAAAGTATACGATTTTTGCACGGAATTCCATATCCATTTTTCACTTATGAATGAGAATGTATATGTGTTACGAATTAAGATCAAAGTTTATCTCAAGCAATACCATAGGAATAAATGTCATTGGTTTTTGTTGTCCCAAAGTGTCAGGTAAAATTTATATTGAATTGAATACTAATGAATTCTGAATTAAATTAAGTAATTTAATAAATAAATGTTCAAAACAATAAAAATTTGTTTAATTTATATATGAAATTACCTTACATCTATAGGGCGAACTATTATTACACACAATCTTTATACATATTACATTCGGAAAGCGCATGGAATTTGGTGCGAAAATGAGCATTAAATGGGTCTGGAATGCGTACGGAAGATTCGTACTCACCCATACATACATACCAAAAATATTGGACTTGGAAAATTGTAACAGAGTTCATCCGCCAAGGGTACGGAAATCCGTCCTTTGAGAGACACCAATTCCGAGTACTCCGTGCAATTTTCAGTGCGAAAAGGTACGACTTTCCGTGCGCATTGCTTATTAGGATCTGCCTGTAGTACTCCATTTTTATATTTTATTTCTACAGTGCCAGTGTTTTCAAATGTCATTTGCATAATTTTTTAGCATGTTTATTGTTTAATTGTTTATGCTTCACAATGATATTAAGTTGTTTTAATGTCTAGGATGCGCCATATATAAACACATTCATAATAACCGGGGCGTTATGAGAGGACATTATGAATTCATAACGCCCGCTTATAAGAAGCTAAAGAAAGAAAGAATTTTTGTTTAAACTATAGTTTTGTGTATCAAATGTAAATTATAATTAGTTTTAATCAATTTTTTTAGTTTTGAATGTTAATTATTAAATAGTATAAACATTTTTTTAAAATTTTTGAAATTTTTATTCAACGATTTTCAAAATTTTCATATTCATTTGATTTTCAAAAACTACAAATTATTTTATACGTCAGTCTAGTTTGTAGGATTATTTATTTACATAGCAACATACAAACAAATAGTTATATATTTATCTAGAACGAAAAGTGACACTTTAAAGTACGAGCTAGTTGTTTACGAAATTACTAGTGAGTACCTTTAAAGGCACTTTTCGTTTGAGGTAAATACAAAATTTTATTTCATACTGGATTCTGGAAATTTATTAAAATAAAAAGAAGTGAGTTTTAAATTTTGTTCAAAAAGTTGAACTGTAACGTCCTAGGACTTAATAAAACTTTATAAAGTCCTAGGACGTTAAAGTTCAACTTTTTGTACCATAAATAATCCGAAAAATGTCGTTTTAGATATCAGTATGAAATAAAAATAATTATTTCAAACTTCAAACTATTTATTTTCATGGCATACTAAACTTCATTTGGAATTTTTGCATATAAATAGAGAAAAATTTAAATTGTTTTTATTAGTAAAGCTTATTAAGTGAAGCATAAAATCTTCTATGCACCACTGGCGTTACTGGGTATTAAGCCCATCAAACGAAATCCATCCCTCGGGTCAGAGGCCATCGGGCTGGCTTACGTCGCTTTCCGGGTGTAATAACCTCCATAACGCCCTTGGTACATAAATAGCTATTTCACACACAGCGAATTTAAGTACATTTTTGTAAGTATTTAATTCTTAAGGTTAAGGGTACATCTCTTTGTTTGACGCTGCTCGAACAATAATTTCATATTTTGATGTATGCGGCAATAACGCAAACATTTTGTTGATTTCCAATTCCGAATTTAATGCTTTGGATGTAGTTCAGAATCTCTTTATATGACATTTCTAGTGACAATAATGAGAATATTTTCCTTTTACCACTGTTCTTGTTAGGGAGTTTTTAAATTCAAATGATTATATAATACGAAAGGTTAGTAGATAATAAATAACGAAAATAAAATAAGTAAATGAATAATATAATTCAAATGAATAAAAGATTTAATTATTTTTTTAAATATTGAATTTTGTAAATTAATTAAAAATTATTCAATTTAATTTAAATTTGTAAAACAATAAATAAAACAATAAATACTATTGTTAAAATTTTTCAAATTATTATAATAATTTTAAACAAACAAATAAATGAAATAAATATTTTTATAAACTCAAAACATATGTTTTATTAATTAATTAATTACTTATTAATTATTTCACTAATTATGTTTATTTACTTGCTAGTTCATCGTTCTATAATAGCCCATATGATTTTAATTAAACTTCAGTGGCTTAATTTTTTTGTTAATATAGAAATTGTTCGAAAAAATTATGAAAAATTAAATTTTAGTCAGACTACAAAGCTTTAAAATTAATTATCTCAAGAAAAAGAAAAAACGCCTCTTTGTGAATTTGAGATATAGAGCTTTTTCTTTAAACTTCAAATCGTTGTATTGCTGCATGGATTGCTGCATGGAATCTGTCAAATGATAATTAGAAATCAGTAATTATGTATTAAAATTTACTGCAAAAATAATAATAATGCAAATATAGTAAAAAACAACTTAAAGATAACGCAAAACAATCTTGATTTGCAAGAAATAACCGTTTTTTAAAGTTTTCGAAATCCAAATCAGCTGATCATAAATGTCAAGTTTTTTTCGGGAAAAGTAGAGAGTAGAGATAGAACTATAGAGCTTAATTGTACTTTGACGCCATCTTAAAAAATATTTTTGAAGTTATACTTCTTTGCGCTCGTTGTAAATATTTTGATGGGGTGTTAATCGAGAAACCGCGTCACGCTTGTTTAAGTTATATTTTAACCTTTATGCTGTATGGTAATAAAGACGAAATTAGTAAATCAACCTTATGCTGTATGGTAATAAAGACGAAATTACTAAATCAATCATATTTTATAATAATAATACTACGTTCACATTGCCATGATTTGAAACAATTTTTGATTTCAGCTCGATTATCAGCTTGTTTTGATTAATTTTTCCATACAAAACTAAAATCATGTCGAAAGTTGATTTAAATCAAATCCATTCTAAATCACGCTAAGCACCCCTGTATATTTGATTTTCGAAAAAAAAATACAGCCCTACTTCAAAAGTGACATTAAATAAATCAAATATTTTGTTTTGAATTCAAATAAAAAGATGGCTATTGCAAAATTTCAATAAAATTTTGAATCATACAAAAAAATTTTTCTTTAGATGAAGGTTTGGACTCAAAAAAAAGTAAAAAAAACACACAAATCTATTTGGGTATCTTTAACATAGCTGAAATTAAAATTTTTTTCACAGATTTGGAATATGTGCAAATAGATTTCAAACTTAATCATGTTAATGATAATGTGAACAGTTTTTTGAAATCTTTAATTTTGGGTGATTTCGAGCTTGATTTCATCGTAATATGAACGTAGTATAAAACATTATTCGCTTAATTATCTTTGATCAATTTTTTTTTCACTTTTCGGAATTATCATTAAAAGGAATAGTTAATGTATAATGTGACAAACAAATATGTACATTTATATGAAAATTATGTTAAATTATTTTTTAACAAATACATATTTCTAATTTATAACAAATATGTTCTTACGGTTTGCAATTATATAAAATATGTACATATTTTCATGCATTAGCTAGCACCAATACGATACATATAAGCATTGCTTATATGTGATTAAAAGAACCTGCTTGCATTAACAGAACTGCCACCACATGTTCTAAAAATTGGAAATTGACGTTTCTTTTCCTCTTCTGAGAAACATTGATGAACCAAGAATTTGCATTGGAATCTTAGTACCGAAGAAAAAGGTTATGAACAATATCAAAGCTACAGGTTTAAAGTGTTTTACTTATTGAGTGAAATATGCTTCTCCATTGCTTTCAAAACTATTATTGTTATTGCAAGGGGTCTATAAAATATATGCAAATATGTTAACAAATGTTGTGATTTGACTGTTTTAATAATATAATAATATATAAGTCTGAATTACTTCGGTCTGAAAGACCTAAGTATTACATTCATGAGCCAAAAGTGAAATTCTTACCCCCACTTTTTTTGGCGTTTCTCGACGTTTTAGGACCTACTGATTTTAAAAAAGCAAAAAAAAAATGTATGTCTGTCCGCTGGAGGGATTTCAAAAATTTTTTTTTCTAAAAATAGGTATACTCAAGGGACAGGTCCGAAAGGACGCTGTGTTCGATAACTGTACCGGAAGTGTGTCAAAAAAATCATTATGTGTGTCAAAAATAGCAAATTTTTATATTTTTGGCTTAAAAAACGTTCATTTTAAGTGATTACGAGTAGGAACATTAAATTTGGAGAAATCTTGATGGTCGGGATTGGTATGTGAGATCAAAAACTAGATTATTGCATTATAAGTTTGTAAAAAAAATGTTGTCAAGTGTGTCAAAAGAAAGATTTTTATTTATTTTTTTACCCAATTTTTTTGGAAAAAAAATAAAATTAATTGTTTGTTTGAAATGAAGTTTTATTATTATTATTGAGAATAATGGCACTATAAGTTTGTCAAAAAAATGTTGTCAAGTATGTCAAAAGATTTTTATTTATTTTTTTACCTAATTTTTTGGAAAAAAATAAAATTGTTTGTTTGAAATGAAATTTTATTATGATTATTGAGAATTATGGCATTATAAGTTTGTCAAAAAATGTTGTCAAGTGTGTCAAAGGTTTTTATTTAATTTTTACCCAATTTTCTTAGAAAAAAATAATATTATTAATTTGTATGACATGATATTTTATTATTATTATAGGGAATTATGGCATTATAAGTTTGTCAAAAAATAATGTCAAGTGTCATATTTTGGATTTCATTTATTTTTTTAGCCAATTTTTTGGAAAAAAAATGTAGCTGTTTTTATGACGTAAATGTAATTTAGAATGAAATTTGACATGGAAATTTTTGAATTTGTTATAGTTTTTGGAATATTTTTGGAATTTTGAAAAAGTTTGTATTTTTGAATTTGGAATAATTTTTGCAATATTTTTAGAATTTCGGCAAAAGTTTTAATTTTTGATTTTGTAAGAATTTTTGGAATATTTTTAGAATTTTGAAAAATTTTTAATTTTTGATTTTATTATAATTCTTGGAATTTTGAAAAAATTTTCAATTTTTGATTTTGTAATAATTTTTGCAATATTTTTAAAATTTTGGAAAAAGTTTGAATTTTTAAGAATTTTTGAAATATTATTAGAATTTAGAAAAAATTTAAATATTTGATTTTATTCTAATTTTTGGAATATTTTTGGAATTTTGAAAAAAGTTTGATTTTATATAATTTAACAATATTTTTGGAATTTTGATAATAATTTTCCGCCAACGTATTGATGTTTCGTGTTAGTTTTGTAATAAATTTTTAAACAGATATAAAAAATACTTGTACTTTAACAAAGAGTTATGTTTGATATACATCGCTGCCCAAAACTAAAAACCATGTCCTCATAAAAGTATTTTGCTGAAAACTATATACAAATCCTTAACCCAGACCGAAGTCTTGATATCTCAGAGCTGTGAGATTTCAGCCCTTCCATATTTTACAAATGAAATTAGTCTTATTATTATTTTTTCCAATTTCCATTTTAAGTTGTGCGAAGGAATGTCAAAATAAGACGATGACCATAAAGCGATAAAACCCATTAAACGAAAATATTCACTAAAAATGGTGGTATTTTTTAACCGGCGTATGCATCAATGTATAGAGTATTGCAGACAATCGATAGAATATATTTGGAAATTGCAAAAAGACCCTCTTCAGAACAGAAAAATTTCTGGATTGATAAATGATTATAAGTCTACATGAAATAGGATGCTAAACCAATAGCAATGAACCAGTGTACCTATTTTGTATGACGAGTACGGTGGTTTCGGAGTAAGTAATTGACAATTGTGACATCCAATAAACAAATATATTGACGCTCACCTAATTGTTCGTGACACATTGAATTATTGGAATTAAATCTTTGAAATAAAATTTTAACTTTTTTCTAACCCTAATCTTTTGCCATCTACATTTATAAAAATTATTTAATTATTATTTGTCTGTCAAATGTGTTTTGATTTTAAGATACATTTAATATGTAAATTTATCTATAGCTTTAGAGACATTTACTTAATGGCTTTTGCTGACTGTAAAATGATACTATTACATTTTTTTCAAACTTTTTATATACATATTACTAATAAAATAAGTTAAATTAAATGACATTAAAAAAAACTATAGGAGAATTTACTCAAAAAAAACAGTTTTCAATCACTTTATCTGGGAAGCACGGGCATCGCCGTGCGGGTACCTTCTAGTAATTAATAATTATTAGTGTTTTGAATAATATTTTTTTTGAATAATATTTTGTTTTTTTCTTTTTGGATAATACTTTTTTTTTGAATATTTTTTTTTTTATTTTTTTGACTAAGAAAACTAAGAAAAATCGACGATTATACGTTCTTATACTTTTTGAATAATAATTTTTTTTTTGAATAATATTTTTTTTTAATTTATTTTTTGAATAATATGTTTTTTTTTTGCTTTTTTTTTTGAACGATATTTATTATTTTGTATAATATTTTTTTCTTTTGAATAATATTTTTTTTTTTTGAATAATATTTATTTTTTATTTTTTTTTTTTTTTGAATAATATTTTGGTTTTTTTTTAGTTGTTTTTTTTAAAGTATCCTATCTGTCTGTCTGTGTGCGTGTGTGCGAGCGAATGGCCAAAGAAGTATAACTTCCACCGTCTGGTCCGACGCAGACCCTACTTTTTTAATATTTTAATTTTAAAACTATAATTACAAAAACCTATCAAACGTTTTTGAGCAATTTATTGTCAAGTTTACTTAGGATTTGCAAAATTTTGATTTTTCATGCATGTTGGGTACCCGCTATGGTCAAACTATATGCACTTAGGAATTTACTTTTTTTTAACAAAATAAATAAAATTAAATGCAGTGGCGTCATTCATTATGCTATCAATCTATTACCAAAAATATAAGTCTAGGATAGAATCATAACGTATCAGAAGATTTAAATTCTAAGTCATAAAAGTCATGCACTAAATATTTAAATAATTATGCTCGAAAGTTCTATGCACATTTTGTATGCATGGTTACATGATTTAAAAATGTTCAATAAAAACAAATGTATGTGACGTTAGCACTCAAATTTAAAATATACCCTAAAATAATTACAAAAACCTTAAGAAATCAAAAAAATCTATGTTTCTTCTTCTGTTTGTTTTTTTAATTTTATATATGAATTCTTAAATAATTAAACAATATTGTAACGACTCTTCGTTGATTCTTTTAGATTATTGAACAAACACGACAGTAAAAGACAGATCTTTAGTTAACAGAATCTCAAACTTTATTTGTCATCAAATTACAGCAGCTTCCGTTTTTCCTTACAATAAATTCCAGGGTCTCCAATTTATGTACACTAAACTTCACCGCTTTTCCACAATTTGAATCAATAATATTCGGAATGGTAAAATCTGTATTTACTATTCCACTAAGTTCAGATTCTTTCTCTATTAGTACCCAGGCTCAGATACCACCGATTATTCCTTAAACTTGCGAATATTTATAAACACTTTTAATTGCAAAAGTAAAACTGACTCTCTGATATTTTTGTTTGCTTATTTATATCGAAAAATAAATAAATCGAAACTTCTATAATCCACTAGAAATCAATACTACGTAGTCTGTACATTTTGAATAGGCCACACCTGTTTTCATTCAAACTTGCATTTGTATTAGCGAACTCAAATTTAATTTATGCAAAATGTATTAGGTAACTCCTTTTAATTCATTAATGTAAACATTTGTATAACAAATTTAATTTACATTAATTTATGCAATACAATTTGCAATACAAGTAAAAGATTGAAAAAGGAGTTAACGTTTAATTCATGAATGAGTAAATAAAATTAACCCATTCTGGACGAAGTTTATTACATTGCCCTCCATTTAGTTTTGTTCGTCCCGAACAATATCAGAGATCGCATTGGTGCTGTTACCTTGGTACGGTGCCAACCTTTGCAGATGTATCACTTTCATCTTGGTACGGGGTCCCTTTTGTATGCGGTAGATAACATCATTAATTCGTTTGATTATTTTATATGGGCCTTCCCAATCTGGCTGCAGCTTGGGTGATCTTCCCTTAGTTCTTCTGGGGTTGTATAGCCATACCAATTCTCCTTCTTGAAAACCGCCACTATTTGCATTTATGTCGTACCTGGTTTTCATTTTGTCACTGGCAATCTTAATGTGGTCTCGAACCTGCTGATGGATTTTATTCATCTTCTCCCTTAGTTGTCCCACATAATCTGTTTTTGTGGATACCAGACCTCCAGGGATGCCAAACTCGATGTCACTAGGAAGATGTAGTTCTCTTCCGAACATGATATTCGCTGGCGTTTCACTTGTCGTATCGTGCACTGCGCTACGATAGGCCATCAAGAATAACGGAAGATCCTTGTCCCAATTTCTTTGGTTGGCTTCTACTACCTTTGACAAATGTTCTTCCATGGTTCGGTTGAATCGTTCTACCATGCCATCCGACTGCGGGTTCATAGGTGTAGTTCGTGTTTTTCTAATGCCGAGTGTTCTGCACAGCTCTTCCATCAGTTGAGATTCGAAATTCCTTCCCTGGTCGGTATGCAACTCGAGCGGTGTTCCATATCTGCAAACCCATTCATTGACTAATGTTTCCGCGACCGTAACTGCTTCCTGGTTCAGTATTGCATAGGCTTCCGGCCATTTTGTAAAGTAATCAATGACCACCATGATGTATTTGTTACCTTTTGTCGTTTCCGGAAATGGCCCCGCGATGTCTATAGCAATTCTCTCCATTGGGGCACCCACATTGTACTGTTGCATCTCTCCTCGAGTTCTAGTTTTTGGTCCTTTGCTCGCTGCACAAGTATCGCATCGCCGACACCATTGCTCCACGTCTGTTCGATACCTTACCCAATAAAACCTCTCCCTTACTTTGGCTAGGGTTTTATTGACTCCCAGGTGTCCTCCAGAAATACTTCCATGCAGCTTTCCCAGTACCTCTTCCACTCGACTTGATGGCAACACCAGTTGTTCTAACACTTTCTTTCCATCAGTGGACTCCCATTTTCTTTTAAGTATCCCGTTGTCCCTAAATAGTGAGTCCCATTGCGCCCAGTAGCATTTCACCTCCGTACTTAAAGGTGCGACCTCTTTCCACTCCGGTCGCCTTCCCTCGGTTTTCCATTTCAATATCGGTGCCATAGCTGGATCCTTTTGCTGCTCTCTTTTCATTGCCTCGGCACACCAATCGTCAGGAGTTTGGAACTTAATTTGCTTCACTGTCATTGCTTGACTTCTCTCAGTCCTGCTACATGACTTGCGCTCCTCAATACAGGGTTTTCTTGAACGATCGTCAGCGTTACAATGTATCCTTCTTTTCCGGTGTTCAACGCGGCAATCTCCTTCCTTTTTGACATCCACTTGCTTGTTTGAAAGGTTCATCAACCGGCCTGGAACCATTCCTTCTTTTGCTGCTACTCGTGTTTTGCATTCTTGTCTGATGTGCCCTAACTGCCCACAATTCCAGCATCTTACTCTGTTAGATCTTCTTCGTTGATTTCGTTCAGGCTTATCTTCCAAACTTTTGACATGCATGATCACTTCATCAAGCGCTGCTTTTAGTGGCTCTTCAGAAACTTCCGTCTTACGTACTCTATCTAAGGCAAGCGCTCTTTTTCCAGCCTCCATTTGTAGGGCCAATGCTAAGACTTCCGCAGGTACTTTCTTTCCGCTCAGATACAGCTGATTTCTCATTTGTATATCTCGAAGAGCATTGATAAATGTATCAGCTGCCAGCTCATCTCGATGTTCAGCATTATAGTTTGGGTATGACAGATTAACCAGTCTGACAATGTCAGCCTCTAATTCTTGCAAAGTTTCACTGACTCCCTGTTTTCGTGTTCTGAGCTGCATGCGATGGAGAGCTTGCATATGACTTTCCCCGTATCTTACTTCTAAGGCCTCCATAATCTTGCTGTAATCACGTTCTGTCGCTGATAGTGTCTGCAAAATTTCAGCAGCAGGTCCCTTCAATGCCAATATAAGCGCGTTTGCTTTTTGCTGGTGCTCAACCCCAGTTGTTGCTATCTCAAATTGCATCTTAAATATCTGATACGATGTAGATCCATCAAATGCGGGTGTTTTTACTCTAGCTGGAGCTGAAGTAGTTGATGGATTGATCATGTTACCTGACTTGCCTTGTGCTATTTCTTGGCGTAATTCACTCGAAAGTTTGCGTAATTTCTCTTCATGTTCTTCGGTAACTTTCCGCAGCTCCCTTTCCACGTTGTTGATTTTCACCTCTGCACTGGATATACGTGACTCGATTACTTCACGTAGACTTTCTTGCTTCGCCATCATATCAGCAAATTGTTGTCGTTGCTCTACTTTTTGTTGTTGTTGCTGTGCTTTTTGTTCTGCTGCCAGAACTTTTTGTTCTGCTGCCTGTTTCTCTTGTCGGTCCATCATTTCTTTCATCAACACCATCATCGAATCAATTGCTGGGGCATTCTGAACTGGAGCTTCCTCCGGCTCTATTTCTATGACCTCTGTGTTTTGGCCTGCTTCTTCTAAAACTTTACGCAGCCGGAATGCAAGTTCTGCCTTCGTTCCATGGATTGGAGCGTTCCTTTTCTTCAACTCATCCTTCAGCTGGGTCTGGCTGAGATCACTAATATTTACTGTCTTGACCATTGTTTCAATAATCCCACTTCTGACACCACTGTAACGACTCTTCGTTGATTCTTTTAGATTATTGAACAAACACGACAGTAAAAGACAGATCTTTAGTTAACAGAATCTCAAACTTTATTTGTCATCAAATTACAGCAGCTTCCGTTTTTCCTTACAATAAATTCCAGGGTCTCCAATTTATGTACACTAAACTTCACCGCTTTTCCACAATTTGAATCAATAATATTCGGAATGGTAAAATCTGTATTTACTATTCCACTAAGTTCAGATTCTTTCTCTATTAGTACCCAGGCTCAGATACCACCGATTATTCCTTAAACTTGCGAATATTTATAAACACTTTTAATTGCAAAAGTAAAACTGACTCTCTGATATTTTTGTTTGCTTATTTATATCGAAAAATAAATAAATCGAAACTTCTATAATCCACTAGAAATCAATACTACGTAGTCTGTACATTTTGAATAGGCCACACCTGTTTTCATTCAAACTTGCATTTGTATTAGCGAACTCAAATTTAATTTATGCAAAATGTATTAGGTAACTCCTTTTAATTCATTAATGTAAACATTTGTATAACAAATTTAATTTACATTAATTTATGCAATACAATTTGCAATACAAGTAAAAGATTGAAAAAGGAGTTAACGTTTAATTCATGAATGAGTAAATAAAATTAACCCATTCTGGACGAAGTTTATTACAATATAATTCAATTAAATTCTTAAACAATATAATTTATATTGGGTTCGTAGTATATTTGGTTCGTATAATTTTCGGCAGGATAAAATATAGTATAGCATTAAACTCTTACAAAATATACTATTTTCTACTACCCAACTTAAAAAATCTACTTTCGATGTTTGCTCATTGCATCGAAAATTTATTTTTCGTCACCAGTGATAAAAAACACCTATACAAATTACTTTCGTACCTAGTGACGAAAGTGATTTTTTAAAAGCCATCTATTTTCTAATTTCTTAACTAGAATAAATCATCCTAGAACACCCGTTAAGAGAATCAATTGATTAAATGAAATAATTTTGTTAGTGCTAGTTAATTTGTCATTCTTGGGAAGATGACGTTAATTAATTTTATAATTATTTACGGACAATTTACATTAAAAATGTAAAAATAATATACATACTAGTTAACTATATAATATTCACATATTCTTTTTAAATAGTATGGTAACAAACAGTTGATGTTGAGATTTAAAAAAAAAATGATTTCACCTATAAGAAAAACAAAAATACTCTTTATTTATTTAAAATATTTTACGTTGTTTTAAAATATATCAGGAATTTACGCAACGTCATTCCCTACAAAAACTAAATCAAAACTGTTTTTATTTTAGAAATCATAATACAATTTTTAAACTTGACTTTGTTTATTAGAAAACCGTCTTTAGTTATAAGCCTACTAGACGCGAAATGCAAAAAACAATAAACCTTTAAAGATGTGTTATTTAATGATTTTAGGGACTTTAGAGACCAAATAGAATAAAAATATAGAATTTTGTAGTGTAAATAGAATAAATTTATGTATATGTATACAGTTGACGATTTTTTTGTACGAAAGGACAATCAGGCTTGTAACTAAAGACGGTTTTATTTATAACATAGAAATTAGATAATTTATTCATATTGAGTCATCTATATTTTAATAGCAGAAATATAAATTTAAAGATTTGTTTCGATGTTTATATGTTTTAAAATTTGAATTGTATGTAATTTTAAATGAAAAGGCTTAATAGTTAGCAATAATTTTTAAAAAAGTAGTAGAAAAAATACAGTTTTCTACTCGTCGAAAATCATATTTTGAACCTCGCGACCATTACCAACCTCGACTATCGCCTCGGCTGATAAACTGTTCTCTCGCTTCAAAATATGTTGTTTTCGGCATCGTTGAAAAATATACTATTATTATTCTCCTTCAAAATTGCAAACTTTTGTTGCACCTACTCAATAACCTACTATTATTTTGATAGGCTGCAGTTCAATGTTTCGTGGACAACTATTTTTGTAATTATTGTACCGTAAAGTCTTGATCATTAGACCCCTACAAAAAAGAATCCGGGTGTATTATTCAGCCTCTTTGTCCCAAATAACGTTGCCAAGCATACTTGTCAATTACTTTTTTTTAAATTTTAAATTTTAAAAGGCGGCAAAAATGTTTTTTTTTGTTGAAATTGCTGGGTGTGGGGTGGGAATGGTGTGTGCATAATAATAATAAACAAATACAAACGATTAAAGTCCCTGATGACTTTAGTCCTTAAAAGTTTAAAGTTGGCGTTCATAAATTTCAAAGGGAAAGAGTTTGCATTCCCCTAGTTGGCATCCCGACAATCATTCTAGCACGATTCTATGCATATTTCGAGCACATTCTTATTTTACTACTTTTTATGAAGTTTTTTAAAAAATATTCTAGTGTATATTTTAAATTAAGTTGAAGTTTAAATGTATTTGAGTCATACCTATTTGTTTTAATTTCACATGCTTAAATCATGTAATACAAAATGTGTATAGAACTTTCAGCCAGAAATACATTAATATTTGATGTATGATTTGTATGTCTAGGATTTTCTAATACGATATGAAATTTTTCCCATACGAATCTTTTTGGTAACGTCATTGCGACAAATGAAGATTGCGGTCGTATTTTCAAGTTGTAAAATGAAAATGTATGTGTGTGATTGCATTTGTAAATGAGACGTTCATTTTTACGCCATTTTTTACGATACAATTTAAATGAAAAAAATCAGATTTAAAAAAATTTAAATATTTGGATTACATATTAATTTACATAATATTAATTTTCCATACTTTTCTGAATAATATAAAAATAAATTTAAATATTAGTAAACCGATATCAAAAATGAACAAACAAAAAATATTAAATAAATATAATAATTTTTTTGAATCACTGAAATTATTAACAAACGGGCACTTGTTTTTTGTGAATTTTTTTATTAGCTTTCACAAAAAAATTCTTTCGTACATAATTTTAGATGAAAATAAAATAAAATTCATCAATTTTTACGATAGTCATATTATGTCATAAAAAGTTGAACCGTCATTTTAGAAAATGTTAAACTACTTTTTCACTCCCCATTTTTTATTCTTTGTTTATTATTCTTATCATTAAGTAAATTTCGTTTCGCTTCGTTTTTTATTATTCGTGAACATGTTTCGACTAACGTTTGTATGCACATATGTGCTAAGGCGTTTTAAGACATGTGCACGGTATAGTGCACATAATGTACATGACATGTGTTATGAACAATTTTGTGCACAGAGATTTTGTAACATGCAAAATTAATGCACATTACAAGAATTTTTTTCAAAATTATTTTACGGGCATGGTATCTTCGGATATTCAGAGACGTTATTTTATAATTTATTATAATCAACACTAAACATGCCTAGCTTTAAATTAAAAAAAGGGACGTTGATACGTTAAAATGTTTCACTTTGTTTGTGATTTACCGTGGTAATTATCTAATCCAGCTATACTAGGAGTGCGTACAGCTGGATTAGCTAGCCACTAAGCACTCAAGACAATCACGCCTACGACCGCTTTTTTCCCGTTCCACTTGCTTCTGAGCGTTACATTTGTAAACTCAAGTGGAATGGATTATGTGATCGTTTTAGGCGTTGTGGTCAAAAATACAAATGGTGAGTTTGAACAAATTAATTAGAAGCTACAATTTCTAAGTTTTAACAATAAACTTTAATAATTATGGTGCATGCACAATAAAAAAACTTTTACTCGTGAGATCCAAATTTGTATGATAATTATTTTGAGTAAAAATAGATTTACACAAATTCGCTCTTGTTTTCGCCATCTTTAAATTTTAAAAATGGTGTTAAGCTTATCAACACTCACTTCAACCCACCTTTTGAGATGGGTCGTTGTGAGCTTGATGTGAGCGAAAATTATGACGTCATGAGTGACGTTTTCATCGCCACCACAACGACCGTCGTCGTTGTTGTTGTTGTAGCGACAGTTTTGGTGCTAATCCTCCGGCTCCATGTCCAGGTTCAGGAACTCTGCTACTGCCCTTGGGTGGTGCCACAAATCTTCCTTCGTCAAGTTTGTTACATTTTCAGGACAATCAAATAGGTGGTCTACATCGTGTGGCGTGCCCTCACATGCGAGACACTTGTCAATAATTTCAGAATCAATTCTACTCATGTAGTTGTTTAGGATGCGTGACCAACCGGATCTAAGTTGAGCTAGGATTGATCTAGTGCTACGGGGCAGTTGGACCTCTTCGGCTCCGACTTTTGGTGGCTTTTTATTTAGCACACGATTTGGAATATAGTTCTTTATTGCATTTTCAACCGTTTTGGTGTGGAGTGTTTTTAATCCAGTTCTATATGTAGATTCATCGATGTTACCAGTAACCTGGCTACTCTGATATCTTGCAGAAAGCATCTTGCTGTCTTGCTTATGTCTCTGGGTGGTTCTATCGTAGTTAAGGTGTAATTGCAAGGATTTTGCTCTTTGTGACAGGCCAATTGATATTGTTTGGTTAGCATTTCATTATGTTCACGGACCGGCAATATGTTACTTTCCTCGTGTAGGTGATCACGGTGGGCCATCAGGTGACATCCGGTTGCGGTTCGCAAGGCAGCATTTTGTGTTGTTTGTAACTTATTCTAGTGAGTGTGGAACGCATTCCGTCGTCGTCAAGTGGAACGGATGTAGGGTCATTTTGAGCGTTGTGAACGCTTAGTGGAACGCACCCTAACTAGACCTTTTTATTTGAATGACAAAATCAACAATAATAGTTTAATGACACAAGAATTGAACCCTTAATAATGAACTTATGTTTCGCAAAAATAATGATAGTTAATCAGTAGAAGAAATGCTCGTATAAAAACATAAAACTATCTGAGCGGTATTTTAATGTGTCGCCAGGTGGTATACTTGCTCCGGCTTACTTGGTATGTTATAATAAAACAATTATAATAACACAAACATAGTTTAAGAGGCATTAAACTTCGCCCTCGCGCTCCAAGCACATTTCGGCATAGATGAATAAACTAAATATTCTTCGGTGTAGTTAAAAAACAGTTAAAAATCAAATTGTTTTACCGATTTTTGTCGAAAAATTCAGTAAAAATTTATCTTCTTTGACATGTTTGTTTAACATTATAAAATATTGCGACGCTGATGCATAGGCTAACTTCACCACAGCTCTGGAAACAAAATGTTCTGGATATAAAGTGAGCTAAAATCCATCAAATACATTAATTAATGGCTAACTAATATTATAGATTTTGCGTAGATCTAATTAAAAAAACATTCAAGAAAGCTGTAGTATCCCAACAATTATAAATTCTGTTGGACGGGAAAAAGTAAAAAAAAAAATTTACCGGAAGTGAAAACCGGAAGTTGGAATGCAGAACTGTTACAAATCATGCTCTTAGCATATATACCACGTTTAATCAAAATCAATACTCAGGAACTGATGTTATTCAAATTTCAAATAAACAGGTGTTCGTTAGGCCCCTAGTCTACCACTTATCCCAATATCGTCCAACATCTAATCAGTTCTTTGTCATTCAAATCAACATCTTTTTCCAAAGTGTCATCAAAATTGATTAATGAACGAAATCTGTATGCTCCCAACAAACTTTAAGAACAAAGTGTGAAAAGTCAGCAGTTGTATGGTGAATTGGTACATTTGGTACACTTCGATCGATGTGTACCAAAAGTTGATCATTATTTTCTCTTATTGAAACCTTTTCCATAAGTTTAATCATAATCACTTCATCATTGTAGGCTGTAGTGTGCACTGTGCATAAGGACACTGATAAAAATTCAAAAAATTACAACAAAATTTTTTTTACCGGAAATGAAAAACCGGCAGTTGGGCTGGGCTGCAGAACTATTGTGAACCGTACTAAATGCTTATGTACCAAGTTTCATCCCATTCGATTATCAGGAACAGATGTTATTGAACTTTAAAAAAAACAGGTGCTCGGGCGACCCCCACCACTTTGTTCAATATCACTCAAAAACTAATCAGCTCCTTGCCATACATATTTGCATCTTTTTCCAAAGTGTCATCAAAATTCATTCACGAAGGAATGTTGTGTACTCACAACAAAAATAAAAAACAGTGAAAAAACACCTGTTGCATGAGGGACCTCCCAATCTTTTATCCAATGTACTCCTAAAGCTAATGAAATCTTTCTTAATGTACTTGAAAGCTTTTACCAACTTTTTCGGAGTGCTTTTTTTGTGAGCAATTAAGCTTAAGAATATACAAAAAGTCCTAAAGAAATGCTTTTACCAACGTTTCATGAAAATCGATCGGAAATTATAGGCTACAGTAGGGATAAACACCTGAAAAAAAACGCGTTAACCGGAAGTTAGCAAAAATATTGGAAACAGTTCTTAAACCTTATATACCAAGTTTCAATAAGATCAAAAGTCGGGATTAGAAGTTATTGAAGATTGAAACTTGGAGGTGTTCCGGAGACCCGCCGCCATTTTGTCCAATTTTGAAATGAATCCAGATATTCCATTTTCAAGTGAACCTGGATCATTTGTCAAAGTTTCATCAAGATCCTGTGCAGGAATGTCACGAAGCCACCCATACGCCACTGAAAGCTCGATATAAGCTTGTGTTCGAATGAAATTAATTTTATTTTTTACCGCCAACCAAAATTGGTAAAGAAAATCCATTGTACCGAAATCGATTTTTGATGTTTTGTTGCTTCGTTTTTCGAATTATTTAATTGATTAATTAGTTATTCGTATGGCGCTACAATGAGACTTCCCATCATTATTTAGAAGGTTGGTGTCATGAGTAAATGATCGTTAGATTGTTTATGTTTGTAGAGATTAATTATTGAAATTTAAATATATTAACCTCTACACTCTACAGTTTCTTCAAACAATTCAATTCCTTTATTCTGATTTTAGTCTTTAATCCATATATATTGTGCATTTTTTTGGCAGATTTATTCGAAATATGTATTTTCATACATTTTTCGAACATACATTTTTATCAATTCCTCTCTAATCAACTCCTCAATTCCTATTACACAAAACGTTTTATTATAATTTTAATTTTAAATATCCATACTTTTATGTTTGAAAAGACAAGTTGTTATGATTGCTAACGAAATCGAAAGCATTTTTCTTTAAAAATTAAAAGTGAAATATTTTTGTAGTTATCTAAAACGGAATCAAAAGATCCCAAAAGTAACATATTTAAAACAAACAGAAAAAAAAGAATTAACAGTCTTCTTATTTTTTTAATATGTATTAAGCAATGTGTAAAATCCAAATTATAAAAAAAATTCCTTACAATTAAAAAGATTTAGAATGAAATAAACGATAGAGCGGTGAATGGTTAGAAGAACCTTGTGTTTTTCTTCATTTTATTTTGTTCTCTGTTTCCTTAAGAAAATAATTTGTTTGTTTTGTTTAGTTGCAGCTCTACTCTACTTCTAATTTATATTTATTCAATATTCACTTCATAGTAAACTTTTGATGAGGTGAGATGTATTTATGCCTAAGTCAACGTGATCCACCTTTTTTCAAATACGTATCGTTTATTTTCAAAATAAGAAAAAGGAAAAAAATTGTGATTTAAATTTTTTTTTTCACATCTAATTAATTAATTTTATTATGATTTTATAAAGTATTAAAATTAAAAAACCAAATCGTTAAAAGAAAATATATAAATATTTCTTCTAATTTCTTTGATTAATTAACGAATTAAGAAAATTCGTTAGGTGAAATATATTCAAAGTGATTATATTAATGTGGTGATTAAATGTTATTTTGTGAAAAATTATGATTTGTGCATATGGAAATTCAATTAGGCTAAATTAATTTAAAAATAATATTGTAGTTATTAATTATACACAAAAAATCGAATTTAGTTTAATATAGATATAAAATAAAGTTATACAAAATGTGGAAAAATGCTAAGATTTCATGGGTAAGAAGATTAGTTTTTCAATAGCATGTCTCATTATATACTGTGCTCAATTAAGTGATAAATTAAAAATTAAAGGTTTGTGTGCTTAAAAGTCAACTTTCGATGTCACTAACTTTTCAAACTTATTCATTTTTGACAATAATTGAAATTCAAAGTTCAAACCCACATAGCACAAAATAAATAAAACTGTAAGCACCAATGTCATAACATTTTTTAGTTATGCTATCCATATACATATAGTAATTAAAACCATTGAATTCAATATTTCGATAATCATCAGAAACTAGAATAATAATGTAATAATAGGTGATTTGTAAAATATGTTCCCTCTAAATAACTAAATAACATTAGTAAGAATGGTTGTGAACTATCCAGTTTTAAATGTTTTCGAAAAACCGTGAAAACACGTCTATCTTTGTCTATCAAAATCTATATCACAGTACTTGCCACAAAACCTTTTCGTTAAATGCAGAAAAAATCAAAGGCGTTGGGAATTTTTTTTTTTATTTTTATGGAAACTAAATATTTGTAAAAATAAAAACAAAATAATTATTTAAGTATTAAGGGCAGTAAGAGTGTTTTACCGATTGAGGATATATGTTTTGAGAACGAGACGAAGTCGAGATCTCTAATATATCCGAAATCGGTAATACTCTTAATGCCCAAAATGCTTATTACATTTTTTGCACGATCAATAAAAATTCAATTAAAATTATTTAAATAATAAAATTTATTCACAAAATTCAAGTTTTAATATTTAAAAGAAAATTTCTTAAAATGTCATTTCAAAATAGTAAGCTTTGCGTTTCATCATAATTCTATCGGTTTTTTTGTTGCAAAACTTAATTTCATCGAATATTTTTTCAAAATAAATTGCTTTTAAATCTTTTAATTGCAATATTTTTAAAAGAATATTATTTAAATTTGAAGCTATTAAATAGACGTACACAATTATTTAACTGAAAATCGTTTTAATCACACCCTGAGGTCCCCCTTAGCGGTAATTACTTACCGCCTGCATGATCGGTAAGTAACTACTTACCGACCTGTGATTTGTAAACGAAACTTACTATGTTTATTTACGAATCAGTAAACATGAAAAATCGCCTGATCGTGCAAAAACGTAATTAAAAGCTTACGCCGAGAGGCACCTGTTCATCAATTGGGTCACTCTTGTATTAACAAACCTCTTTTTGTAATTAAATATTTTAAAGAACAATAGAAAAGTTAAGTTACTTTTGAATCAGCGAATTTTAGTAGTACCAAAGACTTTATTCTTGAATCTTTATATATAAGGAGTCTAAATTGTTGCTATATTTATACGATTAACCTATGTTGATATTTATAACAAATGTGCAGCTTTTTTCAAGGTCGATTAGTTGTACGTAGTAAATTTAGTTTGCTTGAGAATTCATCAGTCCAAGTGAATTTTTTTTTATTATTTTATATCTCGGATATCTTAGAAGTTTCCTAGCTTACTCATTGGGATAGCTCTCTAGCATATGATATTATTTTTAACTGTATTTTTGAGATGTTTCTTTTCCCCGTTTTGATACCCAAGTAATATTTTTGTCTCTAATTCTAATATTCTATGATGCATTTGTGATGCTTCGGAGAATTTTTGTTTCTATTATGTATAAAATTATCTCAAATTAAATATATAGTTTTCATGTACTGTTAAAATTTATTACGTAAAAAAACAGATGTATATGTATGTGTATAATTTAATTTGTACATACTTATTGTCCTCTAAAATTGAATAAAAATGAAATCCAATGATAGCACCAGTTGCTGAAGTAATGGCATTAAAAATATTATTTTGTTAGAAATAAAAATAAGTGCAATAAATCATATAGCGCCCCGACGTTGGTGACCCCGACTCTGAAATCAGAAGAAAATAGTAGTGGCGTGTTTGATAATTTATACAACAAATTTACAAAAAAATCTGGAATTTTCTATTCTCTGACGTTTTCTATTTATTTAAACTTTCAATTAAATGCATTTTGCTCAGAAATTTTAAATTATATTTTGTAAATATTCGGCCGTTGTTGATTTGTTTTATCGAGTTTTTTTTTTAAGTGCATAAAATTTTTGTTTCGTGCCTTGTGTTTTTATCATGGGTACAGATGGTGATGATAAGAAGGAAACTGTTGGTAATTTAAAAAGTGATATCAATAGCTCCGTTTTGGTCAAGTTCACTGAGTACTTCGTTCATTCAATCTGAAGCACAATTTTCTTTAGTGCGTCTTATCTCAGATAAAGCGAAGTAGTATCATGTGATAGCTGTTATACCATAAAATGCAATTGATTCAGTTTTGGATTATATTCAAGGACCTCCAGAAACACATTTACAAAGGTAGAATTAATCGAACGTCATTCTTTGAGTGAAGAGCGTCGGCTCGAAGAACTTTTATCAACTAATGAATTAGGGAATAATAACCCAGCCGAACTTTACAGGTATATGAAACATTTAGCTGGTACATTCATACTCCAATATTTTTGATGATAACTTAATAATAAAATTATAGCTTAAACGGTTACGGTATTATTTTATTCCCCTAGTTAACGATAAAAAGGTATTGCCGAAATAACTGAACATTGCAGATAAAATTTACAAAACTACTAACACAGGCCTAAACATTTCATTTATTGGTTCTGCACTACCTGTGACTATTATGGCACTACAAACTAACAAAACTGTTCGTCTTTGAAAAGAGATTTGTGAATGGAAGTCTATGGTGCAAGACTTGTTCAATAATCAACAACGTCGGAATCATTTATCAAGTCGTTCTCGCAATTCTACTCGTTCGCGTAAAAGGCCACTTTGCTGGTAGCATTTTAAGTTTGGAAATAATGCTACCAAGTGCGACAATCCTTGCAATTTTAATTCCAATTATAAGCCTCCAGCTGCCAAATTCGGTAACTTGTGTTCATAGTAGAAACTGGGTCTAACCTCTTGGTTATTGCTCACACTTTGTTTGGTCATTGTACGGAAAAGTCCGATTTTTACTTATCAGCTGGTAATGGTACACAATTAGCACATATGGTCCAAAACTGTTACACATTTAATTGGGATTGCATCACAATTTTATCCATCCATTTTTGATAGCATCTGGCTTATTGACATCATTAGTGCTGACTTTTTACCTAAATTTGGATTGTTGGATCTGTTTGGTTGACACGGAAACCAATCTGGAGATTTAATGTTATTTGCAAATTAGACAAAGATACAGTTTTTTGTTAGAAGAGTTTCTTTCTCTAGTTACTTCTCCTAATTATAATTTACCCGTGAAATACATACGTTTTTTCATCACATTGATACAGCAGGGTATCTCCCCACTCGTAGGAGATTGAGCTCTGAAATACAAAGGTGCGAAATGAGAATTTGGCCATATGGTTCAATTGGGCATTTGTCGTACATCTTCATCATGTTTTTCCTCATCACTGCACTTAGTGTCAAAGAAATACTATCAGTGATAAAATGCTATCACAATTTCAGACAGGCATCTCATACAGCATAGTCATAATTTCTCTATGAATCTAAAAGGTTATGAAGTTTTCTCAAAAATTGATTAAGTCTAGACTTACCACCACATTCCAGTAGCAACGGAGGATGTCTAAAAAACAGCAATTACAACTCATTTCGGCTAGGTAGTTCGAATTTCAGGATGCCATTTGGACGCCTTAAGAAATACCAGCCAAACATTTCAAAAATTTATAAATTGAACACAAACAGGCATCTTGCAAATTAGTTGCGTTCCGATATTTTCGGTCCAATTTAAATAAAGATTGTTCTGAGTGGACAAAAATTTGCGAAATCTGTCAAAAAGGCAAGATAAACCGTTACACACGTCAACGCATGGAACATTTAGTGTACCACAATCGCGTTTTCAACACATTCATTTGGATCTGGTTGGTCCGCACTTCCAGTGTCTAATGGATGTGCATATATTCTTACCACAGTAGATAGATTTAGTCGATGACAGGCAACCTATCCGATACCGGATATTACTGCATGTACCGTAGCTAAAACTTTAACTTCTCAGTATATGTCACGCTTCAGGGTTGCATAAAAATCTGGTTGCATAAATATCGGGTTGCATAAAAATCTGGTTGCATAAATATCGGGTTGCATAAAAATCTGATTTTTTTTTAAAAAAATCAAAAAAATCAGATTTATTTGATTTAAATAGATTTTTTTGATTTAAATCGGATTTTTATAATAACTTTTTTTAATTTATATATAATTTCTGAAGAAGTAATCCTATTATTTATATATTTCTTAAATGGCAAATCTATTGAAACCAGTTTTGAAATGCCAATTCCAGCATAAGGTTTGCCTTTGATATCAAAAAGCATTTTATTTCAGTTTTTAAATTCTTTTAAAAATATCTTCAGAACTGCATTGAAGCTTCCTTGAAAATCATTAGATTTTGTTACATTAATTTGAGGGTAGCAAAGTTCCGAGGAACTTTTCGGACCTGAAGTAATGAATAACTGTCTGACCACTGTAAAGTAGTATTAAAGTATTAATCAGTTTCAGAGTGAACGTCGTTCATCGGAAAATTTCTCGGATATGTAGATTTATGATAACATTTAAATTTTCTATGGTATTTTCGTATTGGCATTTGTGTAGTAAATCTGTTCGGTTTAATCATCGAATATCAAATTTATTCAAAGAGTTTTTCAGTATTTCGTACATTGAGTAATAACGAACAATTTTGGAAAAAATGCATGAAATGTGCACTAATTGGGCATGACACAATATGTCTGTGCACAAAATTGTTTATAACACATGTCATGCAGATGATGTGCACCATACCATGCACATGTCGTAAAACGCCTTAGCACATATATGCACAGACATTTCAGACTCATGTGCACTAAAATTTTCACAGTATGTTCATTCACAGCTTTGCAACAATGTATACATTTTTCAGACACATATTGACGGCATGTGCATCACCAGATTTGCAGAAAAATCATATTTTGTTCAGGAAATTTTCAGGTTCATTTTAGACACAAATGCACCACTTGTGCATTTACATGTTCTCGATGAGTTTACAAAAGATACATACATTTTGTGTATACTTCTTAGAAACATGTTTATGACATATTACAAAATATCAAATAAATTCCTTAATAGAAATATCATAACCTTATACTAACCAATGTATAGTCATAACACAGTCGCTGTTATCATAGTCTTTATGCCGAGAAGCGATAACTAAAGTATATTATTTTGTAAACTATGTTTATCTTAAATGGATAGAACTCTAGTGAATTTTAACCAACTGAAATTTATATATTTCTTACACAAGTATATGCGCATTTCGTCTACATGTATATAGGTCATTTCGTAAACATGTTTCATGCGAATTTTATAAATAAATGCACAACTATAAAATTACACGGTGAACATTTGTTTAAAGTAAACATGTATACATGTATGCAAAATGTGCATAAAACATTTTGTTTTAAAGTTCTATGCACATTTTGTATACATGTTTACATGATTTAAAAATGTTAAATTAAAACAAATTTGTAATACGTAAGTACTCAAATACATTTATACTTCAACTAAATTTTAAATATACACTTGAATATTTTCAAAAAAGTACAAAATTAGTCGAAATAAAATGTGTCCCTAATCGTACACCATACACATGATGTTTGTCGGGAAAGCCATTTCTATTTTTTTTTTTAATTTGTTAAGCAACTTAAAAATTTGTTCAATAGATGTAAATCAATGATTTAAAAAAAAAATCAAATTGATTTAAATCTGATTTAAATTAATGCAACCCCGCACGCTTCGGAATATCATTGCAGATTACCACCGATTAGGGTTGCACCGATTAATCGGTAGATAATCGGTAATCGGCTATTTTGCCGATTAATCGGTATCGGTTTTTTTGTCCTATTAATCGGCCGATTATTATTATTATACACATGCATTTTAAACACAATACAAATTCTAAAACACCATAGTTGAAGTTTACAAATGTTTAAGATTGAGGGCTCTCTAAAAAAAAGCAAATCTATTATGTATTTCTGCATTTTTTTGATAACTTGACAGTTCTAATTTTTGAAAAAGTTAATTCAAAATAATGCTGTTTTTAAATAAAGTACTGTAGTCACTGCTATCGACATACAAGTTTTTTTTAAATTTGATCAAACTTCTAGACAAGCTATAAATTTGTTCAAATTGTTTTATACATCAAGTTCAAAACAAATAGAGACCCATACATCTATAGTATATACATACACATGAAATTATACAAAAAATTGCGATGTGACTTAAATTAAAAGCTCTTCCAAATGGCACTTCTCTAAACTGTGTTATGAATGTTGGTTTTATCCATTCTTAAATTCTTACTCTTACGAGACATCATTGTATTTTCATAGTAAACTTATTGATTTTTCTATCATTTCGAACTCTGAGTTTTTAAAATAATGACAACGAAGTCGTTCCCAAATACATTGAATCCACCAACTGTGCCGCAGTCAACCTAGATATTGGGTAAAAAATAAGTTGAGGACTGCAGATTGTTTTACCTACGAATGGAAAATAGTTGACAGAAAAATGCAAAAACCACTTTCAACACTTTTTTATTTAAATATTGCCGAACTATAAATTAAAAAAATAAAAACGACATTTGAATAAAAACGACAATATTTTAAACTAAGGTTGCAAAGCGTCCCGATTTTCTTGGAACTGTCCCGAATTGTGAAAAATAGTCCCGCATTCTAATTAATAGTCTAATTAAAAAATTATTTGCGCAGATTTGTATAACTCATTTCCATCAAAAAATCCGCAGCCGATTAATCGGTATCGGCCGATAAAGAAAGCCGATTAATCGGTAATCGGCAACTTCGCGTATCGATGCAACCATACCACCGATCAAAGATTACAATTTGAATCGAAACTGTTTTCTAAACTAAACGAATTTTGGAAAGTCACCGTATTCGCACAACCCTCTACCACCTTAGACGCAAACGGGATGGTACAGCGCTTTCATCGAGCATCGAGCAAGAAGATTTTAAATATTCCCCAGCTGAGCTCGTATACAGTGAAACTTCAAAAATTCCAGGAGATTTTTTTTCTCAAGCTGGAAAACCATCGCTCGATCCTAGCAATTTTGTTAATTATCTTAGAGAACAAATGCGAAATGTTAAATTTTCTCAACCACAACTAGCCAACCAATCGATTTTCGTTAAAGACGATCGCTTCATTCAAATGAATACGTCCTTGTGAGAGTTGATAAAATCAGAACAGGTTTATTTATTAAAATTTATTTATTATTCTATTATGTATTATGTAAAATCAACTCAAATCAAATATATAATTTTATCCACGACTACTAAAGAATATATGCTTTCCATGCGTATGTCTTGCATTGTAATTGTATTCATTCCACAACTAGTGAATTTGATTAAAATTCTTTAACAGCTCTATAGTTTATTAAATATTCCCCTAACAAATTAAACAACAAACTTGTTTTGTTTTCGCTATCTTTGATGTTTTTATTTCAATATGGCGATACAAATTTTTGCATGAAAACTGGAAATTAAACGAAATATTTTACAGTCGTGGATAAAATAGCATCATGTATTCGCTTAGGATGATGGCAATTCTTCATTTGGATGATTCCCTCCACTCGCTACGCTCGATTCGGGCAACTTCATCCTCGTGAAGAATTGCCTTCATTCTACGCTCATACAAGAATCTACTATTCAAGTACTGTTAAAAATTATTATGTAAAAAAACAAATGTATATGTATACATATGCACACATCCATATGTATACGATACAATATACATACTGTATTATATAATTTGTACATAATTATTAATTATTGCCCTCTAAAATTCAATAAAAATAAAATTCATTAATAGAAGCAGTTGCTGAAGTCGCATTAAAAATATTATTTCTTTTATTGTGTTAAAAAATTAAAATAAGTGTAACGTTTCTAGATTCTGCAAGTTGTATAAAATCGTACAACGCCCTTTCTTAAATTTTTTTCTTAAACTAACAGCTTCATTTTTTAAATTTTTGATTTACGACCACCCCGCGTTTTCCAGTCCCATCTTTTGGCATGCAAGTTAACGTGAAATATCACATATCAATTGCAACAGCAATAAAGTATCACTATATAAGGTGATATCTAAGGGGTGCTGTGGCGGTAGACCCCTCAGTTTTAGTTATGCCCGATTCCTTGATGATGCCGAAGAAATAAGGCTCTTTATGTTACTCAATATGTGAACATTAATCAATGACGAAGGAAATGCATCACATGATCAAGGAATATGCCACTCGCTGGATTGTTGACACCTTCACTTTTGTTTTGTTCCAGATATATTTTTAAAAAGTTAGCGCTAATCTCTTATTTTATTTTTATTTCGTTCCTTTTTAATGAAATATTGGCCTATGCCATATTGTATTAAGACTGCGTTCCAATTGATGCTAAATTGTATTAAACGTGCTAAAACAATTTAGTGAAATTTAGATTTAAATCAAATTTGGATTTAGCAGTTAGTACAATTTAGCAGTTGCTAATTGGAACCGAGTCTAAATGCTAGAGTTTATTGCTTAGTTATCTTTAGTTATCCGTTCATCAACACCAGAACGCATTTAGTTGCGGGTCCTAGGTCTCAAAGGTTTTTATGTGTTTTGGCAGATATTGTAATTCCTATTACAAAACACTTTTTAATAAAACAAAGTAACTTGAATCATTTTATACGGGTTCGCGTTCATTTGCCATTTTCTAAGTCAATCATCATTTTTTTTACTTAAGGATTACAACTTTTTTAGTTTGAGGATTTGGTGTAGTCCCTGGGCCTTCACCTACATAATTTTGTGATTACCACATATTTTATACTTCGTGATGCGCCTGTCCTTGACGAGCCCGAAAACATTTGTTCTGCGATTTTTTTTCAATTCGGCCGCTTTTGCTTTCGGCAAGCTCCGAAAAATGCCGATTGCCCGGGATCTTGTAAATTTTTGTTTTTTTTAACTATGGGGGTTGGAAATTTGATTTAGAACACAAGGGTAACCTTGTCCGACAAAAATTTGTCTGCTATTGTCTAGTCCGACAACCCACACATCCAAAATGTCAGTTGTCGGACTCGACAATAGCAAACACATTTTGGTCGGACAAGCTTACCCTCGTATTCTAAAACAAATT
>OY856186.1:210543110-210544947 GCA_963693315.1 Diogma glabrata
TTTAATTCAATTTAATCATAGTAGCCTTTGGTCTTTTTAATATTCGAGAGAGACACATGTGCATTAGTTTGAATTTATTGTTTCTTATATAATCAGAGCATAAATGTTTTTATCCTCTTCCAGCTATTCATATTAACTTTATTTGTATGTTCTTTCCATAATAATAGTATATGTATTACTTTATTGTTTTCTAATCATTTGAATATTGATATTGCATTATGAAAATTTGCCTATAAAAATGATCATTATTCTACACTTTATGATTGTATATTAATCAAATTGTTTTGATTGTATTAAAATTATTTTCCAAATTACAATCACATTGCTTTTCTATTTTTTGTTCTCAAAATCAAATTTTAAGTTAAATTCTTTTCTTTTTTTAGTTAAATTTGGTTGATTGTATAGAATGGGATACATCATTTTCTTTCATAGTAGAAATTTTTTATTCACCATTGAATTTTTCATTTTCATTTTTATTTTTATTGAAAAGAAAATATTTCTATTTTATTTATATGAATTAAAAAAAACAGTTTACTCAAACAATCCTCGTCTGTCGGAAGATAAAGTAATGCAATCGATTCGTGTTTAATGAATTTTGTTCTTTCGTAACTTAAAAAGTTTCGCTCGTGTCTCGCACGAATTTAAAACTTTTGCTTGGGAATAAACTATACTATAACATTAAACACGGAGTTTGATTTAGAAAAATTCAAATATATTGAAATAATTTTTTAAAAAATCAATGATTCGTCGACTGCTTAGTTTTTGAGTTATTACCAAAAACGTGAGTTTTTTTCTTCTCCCTCTCCTCCCCCTTAACTTCAAACATTACTAAAGAAAAATTTTGAAAAAATTCACAGTTATAGGCAATGTTGTAAAGATAGAATGAAAACTATGGCGGTTTTTAAAACAAACTTTTAAGGTATTTATCGTAATTTACAGACGAGTTTTTTAGAAATAGCCGCTTACTGATCAGCCGCAAACAGATATATGACACAAAAACAGGTGGATCTGTCTTGGGCAGCGGAAGGTAATCTTTAACTTGTTTAAACCTCTAAAAGTTTCTGTTCATTAAGACGAACTCATTTTCTATCGACAGTTTGCTTTATCTTTAACGGGACTAAGTACACTATGTGAAACTGTGGACTTGATGGGTCTCCAACACAGGTAATTAAATCTATTTATTAATCTTATCAATCAAATTTAAACTAGTAGACTGTATATCAAAATCTGAATCCAACATTTTTACTAATTATTTTTCTTATCCGGTACTAGAACATTCAGTCACGATTCTCCAAATAATGGTCGAATTTTTCTTTGTGTATGGACTCATTTGCACACGATATTTTATTTCCGTAATCTCTGTCATTTTCCCAAAAGCCTGGCATACGGTAACGGTAAAATCGATTAAATCGCTGCTAAACTTGGCTTCACAACTAAAATATTGACAGAGAATAGATTTATAATAGTATATTTTGTTTTTATTGCTTTGAATATGAGTAACGGTCGATGAGGTTGAAAACTACTCATGGGAGCGACGATTAAAGAACTCCACTATTTATTTAGACCTAAAGTTGGATTGCATCAAAATAAAATATAATAGGCAGTTAGAAGAGAGCTTCCAACGTATTAATTTGGCGTATCATAAATTTCAACTATGGATATCATTTTGAATTATTCCAAAATTAAAATTCATTTGATCGTTTTATTTTTACTGCATATGACTTTTTGTTTGTGGAGTTAATCGAATTGAGTAAATCAGTTATCAAGCTATTAGATAAAATCACATTTCTTAATTGAATCACCATTCACAAGCCAAAGTATCACAATTTAACATAAA
>OY856186.1:210545147-210550147 GCA_963693315.1 Diogma glabrata
TGATATATATATATATATATATATATATATATATATATATATATATATATATATATATATATATATATATATATATATATATATATATATATATATATATATATATATATATATATATATATATATATATATATATATATATATATATATATATATATATATATATATATATATATATATATATATATATATATATATATATATATATATATATATATATATATATATATATATATATATATATATATATATATATATATATATATATATATATATATATATATATATATATATATATATATATGTATATCTATATATATATATATATATATATATATATATATATATATATATATATATATATATATATATATATATATATATATATATATATATATATATATAAATATATATATATATATATATATATATATATATATATATATATATATATATATATATATATATATATATATATATATATATATATATATATACATATATACATATATTTATATATATATATATATATATATATATATATATATATATATATATATATATATATATATATACATATATATATATATATATATATTTATATATATATATATATATATATATATATATATATATATATATATATATATATGTATAAAAAAAAATTTCAAAATTTTCAAAATTGCGTTGTTTGGAAGATATTGGGTTGTGGCAAGTTAAATGGTTCACCCTATATATATATATATATATATATATATATATATATATATATATATATATATATATTATATATATATATATATATATATATATATATATATATATATATATATATATATATATATATATATATATATATAATATATATATATATATATATATATATATATATATATATATATATATATATATATATATATATATATATATATATATATATATATATATATATATATATATATATATATATATATATATATATATATATATATATATATATATATATGTATATATATATATATATATATATATATATATATATATATATATATATATATATATATATATATATATATATATATATATATATATATGTATATATATATTTGTATTAGCTATAAGTGTGACGTGATTTGGCGGCAAGTTTTAGAAGAAATTACAAAATTTCTTTTTTAAGTTTAAAATATATTTTGATCACTAGTCGACGTCCAACATGGCGATAATAATTTTTCCATTATATATAATTAGACTTAATACAAAGAACTGTTAAAGAATTTAGTTGATATTGTGCTATATCAAACACCAATAAGTTTTGATGCGCTTGAACACAGAAAATGATCGTTCTGCCAACCAGATGGTAAAAAGTATACATAAGAATATGGGTAAAGCCAAATCCACATAGAAGGAAAATGTGTGAGAGACTCTTATTATTTCTCACAATTTCATATAGCAGTTCTTGGTACATCTTTATTTCGTGCTTCTATGTGATTTTTAAAATGCGCACATTCGTCGATTAATGATTTCTTCAAGTCCATGAGGTACATTAAAATCAGTAATCTCACAGCAGTTGTGATTTCATTTATTGGGATATAAATTTGAATTTTTCAACGAATTCTTTATAAGCTTTCCGACGTTTATCAAGCTCATTCAATAAGCGGTCTCCGATGGGGTGGTACGCGCCAATACGGAATTTGTAACGTACTGTATGTCTCTCTTCTTCTAGCGTTTCATCTGCTTGAAATGTTCAACGTCTATTTCTTATGTGCATTTCATGATATTCTTGCACTCCAGATAATGTAACTGTAATAATATAACTATACAAAGAATCATAAAGAACAACTATGCCTGGTTGACATCAATGTCACTCAACTGCAGCTTCTTATTAAACGCATGCAATCTGCAGAGAAGCTTATGCCACATGATTAAAAGAATAACCATTTCTAAAATAATTAGCTGATTAAGGAGGATAGGTGCTTCATTTCGAGCCATTGAATCTTTTTCAATATAATCCAATACTCTTGTAAAAGTGTCCCAATTTTCTGTTAGGGTTTTACAAGCATCTGCTCTAGTAGACCATCTACACACTCAAATTGTCGCTTTAGCGATAAACTGTTATTAGATGCAAGTCAGTGAGTATATATAGGTACATTACCATTTTTTAAAGAGGAGATGGGCGTCAAAGCTGGTTTGTCCAAAGGCGGCCATGATTGTGAATCCTTCCCTGGCTATAAGTATGTCGTGTCTTGCTTGACCAGCAGTGAAAATTACGTAGACGCGTTGGATGATCTATGAATGGGTAAAATATCATGAGTTCACGTCACCGTCACGCTGTGGCTATATATGTTTTGTACGTTCATGTTTTCTACAGTTCATGGTATATTTTGATTATTAAATATAAAATATAAAAATGTTTATAATTATAGTAGTTGCTTGGAACGCTGAGAGATGTGAAAGTCGGACTAATTTGAATGATTTTAAGTTAAAAATTATGAAATTTTAATTTGCCATGCTGCATTAATTTGTAAGATACATAAAACCATGCTATCCCACAGTTTTACTTCTGTTATCAGTCTTCAATATCTGCCTGTATTTTTTAAAGTCTGTCTGTCTGAGAACACTATCCTTTACCACTCATTTTTCCAATGCATAACTTCAGGAGAAAATTTTTCTGTTTTTGTTTATGTTTTAAAACTGGCTTTAATTTTCAAACGAACTATATTTTTACTATTTAGAAGAACCCTTCGCAAAGTCGGAGGGCTAGTTATAACTCCAATTTGTGCCTTAATTTTAGCAACATATAATGATAAATTTGATGCGAAAAAGGATACGAAAAAATATTTTAAGTATTTCAATATATTAATTTAAATGTATAATTTCGACTGACCGTAAGCTTATGAACTATGCAAAAACGATGTTTCTTACAAAAAAAACAAAAGCTCGACCTAACGGTATTTTATAAAAAAAAATGGTAATCGAATTTTTTGGAAAAAAAGCAGGAATATAAGTCAAAAAGTACTTGGCCCTAAACGGGTGATCGGAAGTATGTATGTCGACAAGAAAATGAAATATGTGTTGTTTTCTTTATGAGTGATTTTGTTAGTTTATTTTGTTTTGAATGTTGTACTTTTCCTGATAGATCGAAACCGAAACCAGATAATTGTATGAACTATAAGAGCTAAGTCACAAATGACAGGATTCGATTCAGTTTTTATTATAAAATAACTTTTGTTTAATCGAGTGACTTTATTGAAACTTTATTATTAACGGTATATTTGTATAATAAATTGTTACTTTTAGTTTACAGCAATCTACGCTCTAATTAAATCTTTTGTGATGTAAACACATTTTAATTTAGTCCAGTTTACTGCCACTTTCCAATCGAAAGCCACTGCCACTTTTGTCTCCTGGTGGAAAGAGAGAAAAGTTGCCTGTATTTGGGAAATGTCATGTCTCTCCATGAATAATATTGCATCTCTTTGCCATTTTTATAAATAGATAAAGAAACTTTTTAATTTAATTAAATTTTAGAATATGTCATTTCGTTTAGATACAGTTAAATTATAAAATATTTGTATAAATTATTGTAGAATATATATTGAAAACAACTGATTTAAAATTCAGTGAAGCTTGTAATATTATAATTCCTTTTAAAATAAAAGAAGACATTTTATCAAACCAAAGAAAAAGTTTTTACCGAAGAATTGGAAAAATAAGCACCCAAAAGGCCAAAGAACAGAAACAGCAATTTTTTGACATTTAAAAAATACAAAGCCAAAATCCAAACCATAAACCATAAATAAAAAAATATGCATTTGTTGAACTGATGAAATTACCTCGGTCTGAAAGATAAGTATTACATTCTCGCCAAAAGTGAAATTCTTACCCCCAAGTTTTGGGGGCATTTCTCGACATTTTAGGTCATAACGGGTCTAAAAATGCAAAAAAAAGTGTGTCTGTCTGCAGACCGGCTGGCTGGTCGTCACAACCGACGAAATCTAGAAAACCACTGGAGGGATTCAAAAATTTTTCTTTCTAAAAATTGGTATACTCAATGGTATGAGCCGAAAGCATGATGTGTTCTATAACTGAAATTTGCATATTTTTTGCTTTAAAACGTTCCTTTTAATGGATTACGAGTAGGAACATTGAATTTGGAGAAATCTTAATGGTCGAGATTGGCATGTGAAACTAAAAACTAGATTATTGCAATATAAATTTGTCAAAAAATATTGTCAAGTGTGTCAAAAGAATGTTTTTCATTTTTTTTACCCAATTTTTTGGAAAAAATGAAATTAATTATTTGTATGACATGAAATATCGAACATGAAATTGGACATGGAAATTTTTGATTTTGTTTTAATTTTTGGAATAATTTCGGAATTTTGGAAAAAGTTTGTTTTTTTGATTTTGTTATAGTTTTTGGGATGTTTGTAGAATTTTTGAAAAAGTTTTTTGAATTTCGAATTTTTGAAATATTTTTAGAATTTTGGAAAAATTTTCAATTTTGATTTCCTAATAATTTTTGGAATATTTTTAGAATTTTGAAAAAAGTTTTTATTTGTGATTTTGTTATAATTTTTGCAATATTTTTAGAATTTTGAAAAAAGTTTCAATTTTTGATTTTGTAATAATTTTTGGAACATTTTTAGAATTTTGAAAAAAAATTTCAATTTTTTTTGTTTATAACTTTTAGAATATTTTTGGAATTTTGAAAAAAATATGAATTTTTGATTTTGTAATATTTTTTCGAAAATCTAAATTAAGGGGCTTTTGAGTAGTTTTCTGATTGTATCATCTTTTCACTAAATTATGTTAATTTATGATCTGTTGATCTGTTGATTTGCCGGCAACGTATTGATGTTTCGTGTTAGTTTTGTAATATATTTCTAAAAAGAGATAAAACACTTGTACTTTTACAAAGAGTTTTTTGTTTCATATACATCGCAGCCCAAAACTAAAAATAATGTCCTCAATCAAAATCCTTAATCCGTAAGTCGAAG
>OY856186.1:210552647-210638395 GCA_963693315.1 Diogma glabrata
TTTTCTATCAGTATTGAACAGTTTTGAAATTAAATTTAATTTAAAATACATTAAAACTTAAAGGTAGTAAAACACTTTTGATTGCCAGTATATTTGCAATAAAAACTGACACTTTTGTCTTTTAGTAATTGTAGCAGTTCAATTTATGATTAATATTAAATGGGTTTTAATTTATTCAATGTATATGTTATTCGGTATATTTCGGTATTAGTTCTTTTATCCGAATGGTTTTACAAATAGTCTACAATTTCTACACTCGATGAATTGAACAATGAACAATCGTTTATGTAAGCATTGTGTATTTACGAGGATATATACATTATTAATTTATTAAACCAGTTATTCTAATTAGTAGTTAGTAAGGCAATTGAAATGAGAGCTTGTTGTTTTATAGTTTTTAAACAAACCTAAATGTTCATAGTCTATACAAATCTGAAAAAGAGAAGCTGAAATCAATGACGTTGAGAGTTCACTTTAAGAGTTCACCTCCGTATTTTGATGTGGAACATAATAAAAGTTGGCAAATTTGCTCCACTTCAAAGGAAATAATGGATCAATTTGATCAAATTGTTTCAGTGGGCATTTAAAATTTTCTTAAATTTAAAGCATCCTGAATGGATCTTGATTGTAACACTGGGCAGAATTTGTTAAAAATGAAACACGAGTCGGACTAGTTTGCGCTTAGATTTTGACGGACTTAGATTTTGAAAACCTATTCTAAATGAAATGAGCTTTAAAATAAAATAAAAATAATTAATAAAACGAAAAATGTTAGAATAAATTAAGAAGTTGTAAGAGAAGCATCATGTGATGTATTTTTGTTTTATTTTATTGAAATAAATTCTTTGTTGAAATAAATTCTCAGGTCTTACAAAAATCAGAAGTGAGACCGAAATTTGTTGGGAATACAATTTGTCATAATGGCAACTCAGCTTTATTTTTAGTACTACATATTATATTGTATTGTATTCTTTACTTTTTGCTTTTATTTTTGTTACACGTGTTAAATAAAGTATTTAGCAGAACAAAATTTCGTGAATAACCGGAAGTGACCAAATGTCTATGGAAATCGAAAAATATCGTATACCATTATTTGATGGAACACATTTTGGGAACTGCAGCCAAATTCTGTAACTGTGAAGCGGTGAAATGATAAGTTTTTTTATCACTTCACCCCAAAAATATCTAAGTGAGTGAAGTTTTAAAATTATAAAGTTAACACTAACTTTTTGTTTGGCACTAAAATAAAATCGTTTCTTTTGTTGTTATTGACATTATGTCAAAAAACACCAAAACGTCAATGTGATTTGATTTTTTAAAATTGCATTTCTAAAGTAAATACAGATTTATTTTTCAAATTTATTTTTTAAAATATTTGTATATACATATTTAAATTTGTAAACGTTTTACGTTTAAATTGTGTTAAAAGATAAAATAAACATTCAATTTTATATATTGTTGACGTTTGACAGTGCGGCGCTTGTTACTAAATTTTTTAACATTCAAATCGCATATAGAATCGCAAAAATGGTAAAATGTTAAAAAATTAATGATAAAATCGAAATGAAGAAATTTTTAACACTTCACCACTTCACAGTTACAAAGTTTCGAATGGAAACATTATTAAATGAGTTAGATCTCTTGTCATATGTGGAAATGTAGTCCGTTGACATGATTGACGATTCTGAAAAGGATGAATCGGGAAAAGAAAAACAGACACAGGTTTTTGCAAAAGTAGACAGAAAGTGCAAGTCATAAATAATTCAAAGAATTGCTGACAGTTATTTGGAATATGTCAAGGATAGAGACACTGCTTATGATTTATGGTGTTCTCTTTGTGAAACATTTGAGAGAAAAGATATTGCTAGCCAAAAACTGTGGTTAATAAAATTCAATGCAATATGTGATACATTGGCTAATCATTTTTTAAAATTTGATAAATTAGTAAGAGAATTGAAGTCAACCGGTGCTACTATGGAAGAGTCAGATAAAGTATGTCATCTTTTATTAACTATGCCAACGAAATATGACGTGGTGGTTACGGCAATTGAAACATTGTCACTGGATGTGTTATCTGTCAGTTTTGTAAAAAATCGCTTAATGAGAAGAATAAAAGGAAAAATGTTAATAGTGTAAAACGTTCGGTTACACCATCAAGTGCTTTTCAGTCTTCCGATAATAGTTCTATGGACATGAATACAAATTTTAGTTCTTCTAAACTTCAATGTCGTAGATGCGGAAAGTTAGGGCATAAGAGAAAACAATGCTTTGTTAAATTGCCGCATAATTATTCGAAAAATAATTTAAGAAATTCAGCAAACGTAGCTGGTAGTTTCAAAATTGATGATGTTGAAAACAATAATGTGGAACAAGGTAGTTTTGCTTTTTTAGCTCCACGTGAAAATGAATCAACAAATGATATTTCATGGTTTTTGGATTCAGGAGCAACGGAACATTTGGTAAATAATAATGTTGTATTAAATAATTTGAGAAAATTGGAAAACTCAATTGAAATTAAAGTAGCAAAATCAGGTGTGTATCTTGTAGCAAATGAAATTGGAGATTTAAATGTTTTTAGTTATATAAATGGCGTATCAATTTCAATTGAAATTAAGAACATTTTGTCAGTACCTTGCCTTCAACATAATTTACTCTAAGTACAAAAGTTGGTAAAGAGTGGCTATCGAATAATATTTGAAAATTCAAATGGTACTATTTACAAAGGAAATAAAGTGATTGCTTAAGCACAACGAAACATTTGCCAATTATTAGGAGATCTTAATTACTCAAATTGATGGAATGAAATTAGATAATTGTGAAATTCCAGAGGGAAAATGCATTCAATGTATAGAAGGTGAACAGGTAAAAATTCCTTATAATAAAACTCGAGTTCGTGCTAAGAGATCACTTGAGTTAGTTCACAGTGATTTATGTGATAAAATTTCGCCAGAATCGTATGATGGTAAGAAATATGTACTTATATTTATTGATGATTTTACACATTTCACTGTAGCATTGTATATGCTACAGTGAAACTAAAACGGAAGCTTTGCATTATTTTAAACTGTATTATGCATTGGCTACGGCTCATTTTAATTTAAAACTTCGGAACAGAATGGAGTGGCTGAACGAATGAATCGCACTCTTAGTGAAAAAGGTCGGTGTATGTTTTTAAAGTGTAAAGTTGGAAAAAGCTTTTGGTCAGAAGCTATAGTAGCTGCAGTATATTTAACTAATGGAAGTCCTAATTCTGCTTTAGATGGGAAAATCCCATTATGGTTGTGGTACATTGTAAAGCCTAATTTTGATAAATTTAAATTTTTTTGTACTGTTGCTTATCTTCTTATTCCACAGGAATTGAGATGTGCCAAATTTGAAAGTAAGACAACAAAATGTTATTTCATTGGTTATTGCCCAATGGTTATAGATTATGGAATCCTGAACAACAAAAGGTGATTTTAGGAAGAAATGTTATCGTTGATGAAGATAAATTTGGTTTTGATGATAGTGTTAGTGAAGATTGGTTAAGTGACAATAATATAACAAACTTTAACAGAGATGTTGTAACTGAAAATAATGAAATGAAAATTATTTGAATATTCAAGAAAATTATGAGAATGATAACGAAAATTTAGTTGATGAATCAAATAATTAAGAGTCTACAAAAGGACCAATTAGAAATGTCAAGAAACCAAAATACTTAGAGGATTATGTTGTAATGGCACTTCATGCTGAAACTTATGTAGATGAAGTACCTGAAAATTTCGAAGAAATTAGAACAAAACATGATAAAAAGGAGTGGGAACATGCAATTCGTGAAGAATTATATGCTTTGTTAGAAAATAAAACCTGGATATATGTTTCAAAACCAACAAATGCAAAAATAATCGACAGTAAATGGATTTTTAAAATCCAACGTGATACTGAAGAAAATGTGGAAAGATTTAAGGCAAGATTAGTAATTAAAGAGTGTTCACAAAGAAAATGATATGATTACGATGAAACGTATGCATCAGTCGCACGTCTTACAACATTGAGAATTTTATTGTCTATAGGAAAATTTATTTCTTCAGCAACTCGATGTCAAAAATGCATTTCTGCATGGAAATTTAAAAGAAAATATATATTTATGAATATTCCAGATGGTATTGAAAATAAAGATGGTTTAGTATGCAAACTAAATAAAACTTTATACGGTCTGAAACAAGCTCCAAGAGAGTGGAATCAAGTTTTCAGTTTTGTTAAAGATCTTGGTATGAAACAGTCAAACGTAGATAGGTGTTTATATATTGGAATTTTTGGATCGGTAAAAATTTATTTGCTGATATATGTAAATGCTATTTTAATTGCTGGTAGGTAATGATAAATCAAGAATTGAAGAATTAAAGAATAGTTTCAAAATACGTTTTAAAATGAGAGATTTGGGGAACTTCAAACATTTCTTGGAATTAAAATCGAAAGGACATACACAGAAATTCGTTTAAATCAACAAATATATATTCAAAATTTATTAAAGAAATTTAATATGCAAGATTGTAAATCATTTAATACATCTTTGAAAATTAATTTTAATTTGGTAACTGAAAATGAAGAAGCAGAATATACAAAGCCATGTCAGGAGTTGATAGGTTGTCTTATGTACATCATGTTAGCAACTAGACCGGATCTAAGTGCTGCAGTTAATTATCTTAGTAGACATAAGAGTAAACCAACAGAAAGTTTCCTGAAATGCTTGAAAAGGGTTTTGAGGTATATTAAAGGTACATTAGATTTTTATTTATGCTATGAACAAAATAAAGACAATGTTTTGGTCGGATATGCTGAGGCAGATTGACGAAGTGAAAAAGACCGCAAATTAACTTCTGGATATGTATTGAAAATTTTTTGGAACGTAGTATGCTGGGCAACTAAGAGAAAAAATTGTGTTTCTCTTTCTTCAACAGAAGGAGAATATGTATCTTTAGCTACTTCAGTTGCAGAATTATTTTGGCTGAAAAACTTGTTGAATGATCTTACTATGTATCAAGATCGAAAATCTAATTAAGATATTTAAAGATAACCAGTCATGTCAACCAATGGAGGCATGCTTCGAATCGTAGTAATGCAAATTTTATTTTCGATTTTGATTGTTTCTCAAGCTACCTTCACTTTTTCTGCTTTTGAATGAATTCGGTTCATTTGTAAAATTTATTTCCATTCATGAAATGTGAAGCATGATTTGCGTGATTGGAGTTTTGCTTAGTAAACATACAAACGTTGCTCGGTTTAGGATTAAACATTTAAATAATTTGTTACAAGTCATTAAATGTGATATATCTGTATAAAAAACATAATTGTGATCAGAATAAGTAACTGGTTTTCATTATTTTCTTCAAATTATAAAGCAATCTTTGACGAATGCGCATCGTCTAGAAATTTTAAAATTCAACAAAATTCGTTGAATGTAGAGCATGATTTAATTTGGTTGAAAAAGTTGAACATCATTCTCGTTTTAAACATTTGGTCCGTCACAAAAATCAATTTGTAGAATATGACGAAATCTGTTAGATGCTTGATTCAGATTAACCGAAGTTTATGAAAAGCAGTTGCAAACTTGTTCAAAGTGTTGTAGATTATTGTTTTTACCTGAAAACATACTATTGAACGCAAACAAAATTTGAAACAGGTGTTTTTGGAATGGAATTCATCTAGCTGATTTTTTACACCCAAAAATGTAATCTTTATAAAATTAGCAAGGCCCGTCGAATGTTGACCATGAATTGATTTGGAGGGAGCGGATCATAAAGTGGAAATGCTAACGTTGTTCTGGTTTGAGATTTAAAAAAAAAATTTGTGCAAACAGCGACTGAATTTATTATAGCTTATCAATCAAAATTATTTTATATTTTAAAAAATATTTAGATTTATAAAAATATTGTAGGCAATCAAAAGTGTTTTCGGTTTTATAAAATCTTCAAACTTTAAAATGTTTGTAAATAAATATAGAAATATTTAATCAAATAAATTTTTAAAGTAATAATAAACGGACATAAAAATTTGTGTTTTAATTCCTTTGTACTCAATATATCTGATTTTTAAGCAATTATGGATTTTATGTTAAAAAATATTGATTTTATGTTAACAACGAAACATTTTACGTAATTAACAGATGACAAGGAGTGTGCCAAAAGCAAACGCAGAAAAGTTAAAATTATAATCAATAAATTATAAATTGACATAAATTATTAATTGAAATATAGTATTTTGTTTTTAACATTTAAATTTATAACCGGCAAAAAATATTAATTCATGTAGTATGTATATGATTTAATATATTTGAATTGACTATGTTTAATATATATTTAATTTAACTATTTTTTTGGTTTAATACATTAAAAGATATGTAAAACACAATTGATATAAATTATTGTCATTGTTTTTTAGTAAATCAATTCATAAAATTATCACTTTGATTATTTGAATATTTATGTATTTGTTGCATAATCCATGGAATATATTTTGGTACATTTGCATACACACCTGGTAATTTTGGATGAGCGCACATTATACCCCATGATACAATACCACCAACAAACCATCGTTCTCGATCATTTGGATCCCGACATAGTAGTGGGCCACCTGAATCTCCCTTTAATTGGATTTGGTTAAAGTTGTTGAAAGCAATTATGTATAATATAAGAATACTTACTTGACATGCATCTTTGCCTCCTTCTGCATAACCAGCACAAATCATACCCTCTGTGACATTTAATGTATCCAACCATTCATTGCAAAGGTCACGATTTAAGACTGGAACTTGTACTTCGTTCACAGCAGCTTCATATGTAGCTGTTGTGCTGCTGGTTCGTGCACTTTTATCTTCCTTTTTGCCCCATCCAATAACTGTGCAAAGGCTACCGGGTTTTAACTCGCGTAAGGCAGGTGGAAGACAAACCGGAAGCAAATGTTCGTGAAATGCGACACGTGTAGCTAGCTGTAGTATATAAACATTTTTCATTAATGTTTAGTTAAAAAACAAACATAGATAATTAAATATAAATTTTTAATTCAAAATCTAAAGCATACAAGTTTTTTAAACGTTTTTACGATTTTCTAAAAATTTATGTAGATCATAGGTTATTCTGCGATAACAATTTTATTAACTTTTGATCTATGGTTCTGATCACCTCGCATACTTCAATCTCTATTATTGACATACGAGTTAACGTATGATATGACGTATAGCACTGGCAATAACAGTAAGATATCAAAATTTATAGTGATATCTGACGGATAAACTCTATTCAATCAACGGGACCAATGTGAATCTTAGTTATGGAGTGTTCCTTGGCGATGCTATACTTTTGCCGGCTTGAAGAAATTAGTCCCCATTTAACTCCATGTGACCAGGAAATTTGCCACCAGCTGGATTATTGGATCGTTCGTTCATTTGCTCGAGAAAAAGTACATATAGTGTAAATCGCCCTTCTTAAACTGCCTTATTAGAAAAGGTACAATCCTATAATTTATTGATGAAAATTGGATAGGAAAAGGACGATTTTAATGGGATCAACCGAGAAATTCTTTACTTCATAAAAATTTTGTGTTGGAAAGACTCATATTCAATAGAAAAATGGAATTAAGCTCATAATCCTTTAAATATCAGACTTTTCCTATTGAAATATTTTTATAGGAATGAACGTAATTGAAAAGGAAAATAAAACGTAAACAATATTTTTCTTACGACAATATTCCTTAATAGGATTCTTTATAGTTTTAAAGGAAGACATTGAAACAGTTTCAACGGGAAATAGATAATTTTTAAAGAAAAATTGATTACTATTTAATAGGAAATTTAAAGGTTTTAGAAATTCCCATTAAAACATGGTCAATCCCATTAAGAATCGTAAAGGATTCCATATGAAATTCTAAGACTACAAACTCCCTTTAAAATGTGTTTATTCCTATTATAAAGTCAAGTAGGATTCTTTATTGTGTAATAAAAACTTTGACGGTCGCACAAAATTCAATCCCATTGAAGAATTTATAATCCCATAAAAATGTTTTTATTTCAATTAAAAAGATTCAATATATTTCTATAGGACAATTGAATCAAAAGGAAAAAAAATTATTTAATAGGATTTTATAGCAAATTTTCCCATTAAACTTTGTTTTCAATAGGATAGTTTAAGCAGGGCGCTATGATATTTATAGCTCGTTATACAATATAATAATTTAGTTAAAACAACTTGACCAAACTCTTAGTTTTTCATTTGTTTATTTTTTTAATTTCTTCTGACGGTATTATCAGAAAATCACAAAGAAATTTCAATAAACTTCAAATTGATTGTCATTTGAGCGGTTTCATTAGATTACAATAAGGGTTATAAAACTGAAACCTGTTGGATTAGAACTAAAAGCCTGAGAATTATTATGAAAAAGGTTATTCGTAAAGATTATTAGCGTATAAAGGTGTGAATCAATAGTTCTTATTTGTCTTTCATAACTAGGATTTAATGATTTTGAACAAATTAAATGATTTCGTTAAGTACCTGAAATAATGCGATGTCGTTATCATGTGCAACGTTAGAATTGTACTGTGGATGTGGTACAACATTTCGAACTTTAACCTTTTGTCCATAATATGTGTGTGAATGTCGTCTTGTAATTCCCAACTGAATTGTCCAATCGTTTATATTTCTTAATGTGTGACTTCAATAAAAGCAGAATAAACAAATTTAAAAAAATTATAGCACTAAAAGAAAGAAATACTCTGAACTTACTTTCCAATACAATGGGAAGCTGTTAAAATCCATTGATCAGCAATTAAAACACCAGCACAGTAAAATATTTCTTCAGGCCCACCTAAAATAGCCGCTAAAAATGGCCAGTCACCTGGTGATGATATACTTCCACCGACAATTCTAGTTGTTGGCTTATAACGTCGATTCCGAATTTTACCGCATTCAAAATTGGAACATGTTAATTCCACAACAGGATAATGTCCATTGATCGGGCAGCTTGTAAATTCTTTCATTAAATTTGTATTTTTCTTCTGATACATTCTCCACATAGCTGGAGTATCTTTGGTTGGAGGTGCAATTGTTACATTAGTGCCACGCATAGTTATTTTACTTGAATTAACAGAACTATATCCTAACATTGAGCAAACTGTTGTCGGAGATGTTGATTGATCCCAATGTGTAACACAAGCAGGGGCCCATTGTTTTGAATCAGCTTTGTAAACTTCCAACGTTCCACGACCTAGATCACCGTTTCGTTCACTTAAACGTACTGCAACAACATTTGATTAAATATAACTATAATTAAATTTTTATGTTTTATAATTTACCACAATTTCTTTCATCCTGTCCCCAAGGACAATCAATAACTCCATCGCATACATGTTTCTGACTCATGCATCGCTTATCGCCACAATAAATAGAACCTTTTCCACATTCATTGCATTGGGACTCATCAGTTTGGTCTAGACAATCAACATGACCATCACATCTCCATTCCATTGGCAAGCATCGTTTCTGGTCACATAAAAACCCAGAGCAACCTGGAATTACAAACCAACATAAATTTCAAATACTAATTTTTGAATATTTTTTTTTAATAACTTACTCGGCTTTTGTGCTCTAATTCGAGCTTCTTTAACCTCTTTCATACCAACACATTCATCAGAGTTCTGTGATTCTGTAAACAAAGTACATGTTAAATATTCTGGAAGTTCCAATCCGAAAACATCAAAAAAGAATCCACATCGTCTCATTGTTTCAAAGCAAAGACTTCTACAAGGTGGTACTGTTGTTCCAGTTGATCCGCATTTTGGCACAAATAGGGAGCACAGGAATAAGGAAACTAGCTCATAGCAACGAACATCAACAAGTGCATCATATGCATCTAATTCCGCTTGAGCTTCAGGTTGACCAAAATGTCCGATATAATTTGGAAATACTGTAAAATTATACGGTAACTGGTGGTTCTGGCAAAACTTTACGATAACTGGCAAACAAACGCCAGGTGCTGGATTTTTTCCTACTGAAAATAACGAAAACTGATCAGAATATGTTCTTTAATCAACTTACTTTACAAAATTAAAGTTGCAAAGTTAAAGTTAAATTTAATATTACCGTTTGGGTCTTCTGTGGATGTTGTTATTCTTGTTGTTGTAATGATGGTTTTATTAACAAATTTAACGGTAGGATATGCATTAAAATAAGCAGCAATTCCGCCAGCTATTGCTAAAAGAGCAATAGCATTCAACAAAACTTGACATAAACGAAATTTCAGTCGTCCACGCGTCACATAAGGATTAGAGTTTTTTCGTGATTTAAGAATCTACAAATTAGAGGGAATACACAAGAGAAATTATATGCAATATAGTTATCTGTGAATGGTTATATCATACTTTGTGTTGTAGTGACATATTTGAACCATTTTGTATTCGTACAATCGTTTGTAAGCTTGCTGGTGTCGAAACACTCTTAGTTATTGGTGTGCTAGGGCAGGTTTCGTTTGAGTTTTCCTTTAGTATTTCGTCTGCACCACGATATCCTTGACGTACTAAAATGTAAAATAGAAAAATGTTAGTGAATTTTGATTACGAGAAGGTCTTGCTGTAACTGTAATTTTGAAATCTAGAAGTATTTTGAGTTAAGTGTAATATGAAAATGTGAAGGGGCTGAACTCTCACAGCTCTGAGATATCAAGACATCGGACAAGAAATTTTAAAACGTTGCCTATAACAGATCATAAATTCATATTTCTTTCAAAATTCCAAAAATATTGTAAAATTAAATAAAATCAAAAATTTAAACTTTTTTTAAACTTCTAAAAGCATTCCAAAAATTATTATAAAACAAAATTACAAATTTTTTTCAATATTCCAAAAATTATAATAAAATCATAAATTTAAATTTTTTCAAATTTTAAAAATATTGCAAAAATTCATAATTCAAACAAACTTTTTTAAAAATTCTAAAAATATTCCAATTATAACAAAATCAAAAGAACAAAGTTTTTCAAAATTCCAAAAATTATAATAAAATCACACATTTAAACTTTTTCAAAATTCTAAAACTATTACGAAAATTCTTAGAAAATCAAAAATTGAAACTTTTTTCAAAAGTCTAAAATTATTGCAAAATTTCCTAATTCACAAATTCAAAAATTCAAACTTTTTCCAAAACTCTACAAATATTTCGAAAATTCTTACAAAATCAAAAATACAAACTTTTTCAAAATTCCAAAAATATTTCAAAAATTATAACAAAATCAAAAATTTCATGTTCGATAACATTCATGTCAAATAAATTATTAATTTCAATTTTTTCCAAAAAATTGGGTAAAACAAAATGAAAATCATACTTTTGAATCTTTGACATTTTTTGACAAACTTATAATGCAATAATCTAGTTTTTGGTCTCACTATCAATCCCGACCATCAAGGTTTCTCCAAATTCAATGTTCCTACTCGTAATCACTTAAAATGAACGTTTTTAAGCAAAATATATGCAAATTTCCTTGTTTTGACACACTTGGCGATTTTTGACACACTTCCAGTATAGCTATCGAACTCATCGTCCTTTGGCTCTTACCATTGAGTATATCTGTTTTTAGAAACAAAAATTTTTCAAATCCTTCCAGTCGTTTTCTAGATTTCTTCGCTTTTCGCTTTTTTAGAATCAGAAGGTCCTAAAACGTCGAGAAATGCCCAAAAAAGTGGGGATAAGAATTTCACTTTCGGCTCGAGAATGTAATACTTAGGTCTTTCAGACCGAAGTAATTCACAAGTTTTAGTTAATTTTATATTAAAGGAAAAAAGCACACAAAAATAATGCGACGCTGCATAGGCTTACTTCACCCCAGCTATGGAAACAAAATACTCTGGATATATAGTGATACCGATCAATACTGGGTTCCAATTAACTGCTAAATTGTACTAAACTGCTAAATCTAAATTTGATTTATCGAAATCGCCCAATTTTAAATTTAATTTATGTGATTAAGTTGTCCGATATTGATGAAAACATCTATTTCCTTACAATTGTTTAGAAAAATAATATTGATTTAGTCAAATAAAAAGATGACTAAATTGATTTAGCACGTTTAGTACAATTGGATCGCTGTCTAAATACTTCAATTAATGGCAAACTGATGTTATAAATTTCCCGTAGTTCTAATTATAAAACATTAACGAAAGCTGTAGCATCCCAACAGACATAACTTCTGTTGTACGCAAAAAAAATTGTTTTTATCGGAAGCGACAAACCGCAGGTTGCAATGCAGAATTATTACTAATCATGCTCTAAGCCAATAGTTATATACCAAGTTTAATCAAAATCATTTATCAGGAACTGTTATTATTACTAAATGCTTATGTATCAAGTTTCATCCAATTCGATTATCAGGTACAGATGTTACTAAGTTTTTAAAAAATGGTGCTCGGGCGACCCCCACCACTTTGTTGAATATCGCTCAAAATCTTATCAGCTCCTTGCCGTTCATATTTGCATCTTTTGTCAAAGTATTATTATCATAATGATCTTTGGAATATGATCCAGGTTCACTTGAAAATAGATGATCTGGATTCATTTCAAAATTGGACAAAATGGCGACAAACGTCTCTCGGAAACCTTTAAGTTTGAATCTTCAGTAACTTCTAATCCTGGATTTCAATTTGATAGAGACTTGGTATATAAGGTATTCATACTGTTTCCATTATTTCTGCAAAACAATTTCCGGTTTGTCACTTCCGGTTAAAAAGTTTTTTTTAAGCGTTTATCCCTACTATTATAGCAGTTTCAAATCGGTTTTCATGAAACGTTGGTAAAGGGTTTCAATCAATAAGAAGGGTTTCAGTTTTGGGGTTCATTGGACAAAGGGTTGGACGGTCCACCATCAACAGGTGGTTTTTTCACCTCAAGCACTAAGCTAGGCTGATACCAATCCATAAAAAGGTAATCGCCTACAATGTGCAAACTACAGGGGAATCACTCTACTCTGCACAGCATATAAGATCTTTTCATACATTTTTCTAGCCAAAATTAACTCTTTTGCTGAACAACTGTTTGAAGAATGTCAGTGTGGCTTCCGGCAAGGTCGAGGTACCACCGATGTACTTTTCTCGATAAGGATGATTTTGGAAAAGTGTCGAGAGTTCCACATACCTGTGCACCAACTATTCATAGATTTTAGGCAGGCCTATGACTCTCTCGAACGAGAGACTCTATCACTATGCATAATAACAGTACAGAACTCTCAATGCTGTGGACTAGAAGAGAACGAAATATCAAATTTTTTTAAAGTCGACTCCGGTTTAAGACAAGGTGATGCTATCTCTCCTATACTCTTTAATCTAGCCTTGGAAAGTTGTAATATGTGTGCCGTCAAAATAATCTACCGACTAATAACAATATCTTGTCAATAAAACCAGTACAGATGATCGCATACGCTGATGATGTTGTCATCCTCGGCCGAAGTGAAGCTGTTATGAGTTAAAATTTCAAGTCGCTTAAGAGTGGTGCTAGAAAGATTGGTCTTCAAATTAACTACGATAAAACCAAACATATGAATGTTTCAAGAGAGGCTGAGAAGAAAGATTTGATGTGCGGCGATGAACGAATTGAGGGAGTCAAATCCTTTAAATAATTGGGATCAATGCTAGACTCAAACAACAGCATACTTACAGATATAAAAGCTCGAATTGCTGCAGGTAATCGAACTTTCTACTCAATTCGTACGCATGGAGGGATCAGTTTTTATTAATTTGTTAATTTTTTTCTATTTTTTGATCCACGGGTGTGACAACCCCGCGTACTTCAGTCCCTGCTATTGGCATATGAGTTAACGTGAGATATCACATACCACTGGCAATAGCAGTGAGATATCACTAGCCAAGGTGATATTTTAGGGGTGCTGGCGGATGAACTGTATTCAGTCAACGGTAGCACTCTCAATCTTAGCTAATGAATATTCCTTGATGCTAGAACGCTGTAGCTTGCTCGAAGAAACGAGCCTCCATATAACTATATATCTGAGCTTTAATCATTGAAAAATATACTGCGTCCCATAATCAAGGATTATGCCATCAGCTGGACTATTGGCAAACCAATTTTAGTTTTGTTCCTGCAAATTTTTAAAACAAATTTGCTTTTTACCTCTTATTTTATTTTTTTTTTTCCCTATCCTATCACGAAATATTGGCCTATGTCATATTTTATATGTGATAGGATTTATGGTTTAGTTATCCATTATTTAACAAAAAAATATTAAAAAAAAACAAAAAAAAAACAGATTTGCGTCCATTAACATCCTTAGAACGCATGTTGTTGTGGGACCTTGGTCTTAAAAGGTTTTTATGTGTTGTTGTGACACATATTGTAATGCCTACTACACATCACATTTTATTTAAAAAAAAAAAAAATTAAGTACAGAACGCGATATAACTTGGAGATCAGAGACTAATAGGTTGTAGCCGTTGCCGTTCCAATAGGATTGGTTCACTTAGTTTGGGCATGTTTTACGAGCCGTTTCACAGTCTGGAATGATTAAGAGAATGTACGTCAGTACCCCAAGGAGTGGTCGACCGCGAGGTAGATCACGACTCCAATGGGAGATGGACGTAATAAACGACTTCAAAAAAATTGGCTGCCATTGCAATTATGTCACTGTTGCGACTGACCGTGGTGAATATTCGAAGCTGGTTAGCTTAGCAACGTTACTACATGGAGCACGAACGAGATTAAGAAAAAAAAATAGCCGAAGATACCCTATTTAGTGTTTTCAGATATTTAAATGCATCGAAATTCCAGCGCAGTGTGTTTTTTGCTTGTCTATTAAATGTAGGTGATAATTTGCACTTGTACTTAAAGATGACAATCATATGATCGGTGTCCATATCAGCATCTCTGTATGATCGAACGTCAGTTACACTTGTAGAGTGTCTCTTAGAGATCATGACGTGATCGATTTGATTTTTCGTTCTTCCGCGCTGAAGCCATAGGCATTTCTTGAGTTTTTTTTTACAATGTGATTCCAACCTTGAGCTATGGTATCAGCTCCATCCTTAAAATTTTATTTCTTAATATTTTTAACAGTGTAAGCAAACCAATTTATTGTGTATTTTTTTACAATAGGCCACCTGAGCAGAAGTTAGGGAAAGTCAATACAGTCAGAGCATAATCGGGGTTTGATCAGTCCAAAATCTGATTTAGACTACTCTTTCACGGCTAACCTTATCAACCAATCTAATCAGGATCAGATATGAAATACCTTTCTAGGGCTTGCCCTATTTATTATTGTATTCGCCCGTATTAGAAATTGAAATATGTACCAAAAAGACATTTTTAAATATCAAATATTAGCTCTCTTTGTTTCCTGTTTTTTTCAATTATCAGTTGTAATTTCCCAAGGGCGGTGATAATTCGAAATAATTTTTGCCAAAATTTCGAAGGCAAGTATATGCTTTTATCAATACCACTTGCTTGAGGAATTTTTCAAAAAATTATGAGAATTTATCATCGAACGAGGGGAATTCGTTAAGAAAATTATTGGCCATTTTTCATTTCTTTATATATTTTTTATGAATTATACGTTGGCCTACTGTGATATCAGTTAATTATTTCAAAATTAGACCGAAAATTTGTTGCCTTAGTTTTATTTTAATTTAAACCAATGAAAATCTCTAAAATGTAATGACATCATTCAATTTCACCAATAACATTTTAATTATACTAATAACAAATATTTATACGTCTGGCCTACTGGGATATTAAAAATTATCAGTTGTAACTTCCCAATGGCGTAATTTCCCAAGTATATCAATACCACTTGCTTGAGGAATTTTCCATTTTTATATTTATTATGAATTATATATATATATATATATATATATATATATATATATATATATATATATATATATATATATATATATATATATATATATATATATATATATATATATATATATATATATATATATATATATATATATATATATATATATATGTATATATATATATATATATATATAATATATATATATATATATATATATATATATATATATATATATATATATATATATATATATATATATATATAATATATATATATATATATATATATATATATATATATATATATATATATATATATATATATATATATATATATATATATATATATATATATATATATATATATATATATATATATATATATATAAATGTATATATATATATATATACATATATATATATATATATATATATATATATATATATATATATATATATATATATATATATATATATATATATATATATATATATATATATATATATATATATATATATATATATATATATATATAATATATTTTTTATGAATTATGCGTTGGCCTACTGTGATATCAGTTGATTATTTCAAAGCTAGACTGATAATTTTTAATATCCCAGTAGGCCAGACATATAAATATTTGTTATTAGCATAATTCAAATTTTATTGGTGAAATTGAATGATGTCAATACATATTAGAGAATTTCATTGGTTTAAATTAAAATAAAACTAAGGCAAAAAATTTTCAGTAGTAATCACCCAAGGGCGGTGATAAATCGAAATAATTTTTTGCCAAAAATTTCGAAAGCAAGTATATTGAAAATTTTTTCCCTTAGTTTTATTTTAATTTAACCCAATGAAATTCTCTAAAATATAATGGCATCATTCAATTTCACCAATAACATTTGAATTATACTAATAAAAAATAGTCATACGTCTGGCCTGCTGGGATATTAAAAATTATCAAATAATTTTTGAAATAATTAACTGATATCGCAGGAGGCCAACGTATAATTCATAAAAAATATATGAAGAAATGAAAAATGGCAAACATTTTCTAAACGAATTTCCCACGTTCGTTGATAAATTCTCATAATTTTTTGGAAAATTCCTCCAGCAAGTGGTATTGATAATAGCCTTCGGCTTACGGCCTCGTGCTATTATCAATATAATTGCTTTCGAAATTTTTGGCAAAAGCTTGTTTCGAATTATCACCGCCCTTGGGAGGTTACTACTGATAATAGCACGAGACCGAAGGCCGAGGGCTATTATAAATACCACTTGCTTGAAAAATTTTCCAAAAAATTATGAGAATTTATCAACGAACTAGGAGAATTCGTTTAGAAAATTTTTGCCATTTTTCATTTCTTTATATATCTTTTATGAATTATACGTTGGCCTCCTGCGATATCAGTTAATTATTTCAATAATTATTTGATAATTTTTAATATCCCAGCAGGCCAGACGTTTTAATAAAATCAAACTAAAATGTGTTACTGAATATTTTCCAACTTCTTTTAACTTCCCCAAAAATGCCGAAATATTGATTCCGTGCTTTAACCTTTAATTTTATAATTACATAGTTATTATTGGATCATTATATACTTACTACTATGTAGTTTAACAGCATGCGCCAAAAGTGGTGCTTCCATTAATTTTGTGTTATATCCAGGGCTAGATGTCTGACTAAAACTATCACTGGAAATATTTGAATCTTGCCGTAAATTAGTTTTAATCTGTCCTCCATTTCCATTTGTAGGCCGTACCAGCATTCCAAAACTATCGCTCGAATCTTGATGTCGTATTCCTGTTTTATTTATTTTCGAAGCATACTGCAAAAGAGGTACTTCCATACTTTTAGTGTTATAACCTGGACTTGAACTGGCAAATGAAAAACTGTCACTGGAGATATTTGAATCTTGTCTTTGATTAACTTTAGTATGATGAATTTGAGTTAAAGGTGGTGGCTTGTGTGATCCATGTATTCCTTTCTTAATTGGCAATGGACGGACATGCATTTCTTGTAAATTATCTTTGGTGAAATTTACATGAATTTCTTTATTTTGTGGTGTTGAGGGTTGAAAAGCTCCAAATATATGGCCATTTTGAAATAATTTTCCAGAATCTAGCGATGTCTGTGTACGTAATGGAGGCGGTGGAGGTGGTGTACCTCGTGATCGAATTGATGTGGACGATGATTGTTTAATAATAGGTGGTGGAAGTTTGGGAGGCACAGATATCTGTTTTCTTATTGGAACAGCAGGTGGACGTCGGTTTTGATTAGTGTCAGATTCGTTTGGTGACTTTATGATTAATTGCATATTTTTATTTTTTATGTTGGAGCAGTTGTTGTTTGTCAAAATAAATACAGAATCGTTTAGATATTTGTTTTGTGGTGAATCCAATAACTCAGAGTTATTCGGATAGTCAGATGAAATATAACTATCCATTGATGATTGTGTGTCTTCACTTGAAAAGCGATTACGAAATGTTCGTTGACACTGGTTATGATTGTTGTGACCAATTGTAAATATTGGTGGACGATCTATATCATTCGTTGATGACATATAACCTGTATCATTTGTATTTTGTGATTTATTCGAATCACTTGACGAGCTTTGATTTGATTTTGTTAATTTAGTTCCCGATCGCTCATAAATAATTATATCATCAAACTTGTCTTTATCGTCTAAGCTCAACGGACTTAAGCTAAAATTGTCATCATTATCATCACTATTTTCTGAATATGTTCTTCGATTATCATTAACTATAGTACCGTGATAACTATAACTCAAATTTTTTTTATTTAATCTTGGGTTCGTATGACTTTGATATGATAAGTTTAATGTTATCGAATTTGTGTCTTTTGATTGATCTAATTCTTTTCCTTGAAATGTACGTTTCGGCACTGGTGGAGGAACTATTGACAATATCGGTTGGTGGTTATTTGATGACTGTTGAATTTGATTTTGATTGATAATTAGTATGCTCGTTGTTAGCTGGTTTGGATGTGGAACTGTTGGAATCGGCGTATGATTTACTGTTGATGCTGTTGTATGCGCCGAACATTTAAAGTTATTTAGAACTGTATTTGATGATTCACTAAATTCTGGACAATAATGCGAACTATGACGTCTGCTTGTTTGAATTAATATTGATGGATTCAAAAATGTTTGATCTCTTTCCAATGCTAAGCTGGATGCGCGGGTTGTTCTGAAATAAGAAAAACAATATTGGATTAAGCATATAAGAAAATATGAATGTAACAATTACCAAATAATAATTAAATCATAATTTTTTATTTTATTTTTGAAGTCGAATTTTAAACAATGTTTAAAATAATTTATTTTTTGTTTGATGAATTATTATAATTTTGAATAACAATTCATCTAATCAAAAGATCAAATTCAATTTTATTTATTTTTTATTCAACGAATATTTCGACCCTTATTTGAGGTCCTCTTCAGCACTACAATATAAAAACAATTAAAATTGACAAAATAATAATAGTTTATAATAACGTTTATAAAAATATGTACCAAAAGAGAAATCAAAATAGATACTATGGAAAAATGGTTGGCCAGCGAATATCGTTTTTCAAATAAAAAAGAAAACAACTAGAAAATCAAACCATTTGAATCCAGTAGGTCTGGTAAAATTTTAATCGGTATATACATATACAATAATTTCAATTCATCTTTTGTTTGCGACCAAGAGCTCAATACACCACTTCCTCATTGGTGATTTTAAGTCACTGAAACTTATTTCAGGCTAAGTATTGAGGGCGTGAGGTTTGTGGCTAACACCCCCATCCACAACATCATCATCCGGGTGGTGCTTATTGACTTCAATGGGCAAACCTGTAGAGATATCTTTTATGGAAATGTGTTAGATGCAAATAGTGTGCAATTTGAGAATTAATTTTTTTTTTAAATAAATAGTGTTGTGTTATAGGGTTTACAATATGTGTCACAAAAACACATAAATACCTTTAAAGACCTAGGTAGGTCCCACAACAACTTGCGCTCTAAGGTGTTGATGAAAGCTTTTTTAAACCTCTGTGGATTGAAATTTGAAACCACCTGAGACTATGGATTCCGGTAAACTATTCCATTTGTATGCAGTTTGGACAAAGAAGTTTTTCTACGATCTGCCAGTATGACAGCGCGGGATCTCGACCATTTGACTGGTTGCGCTAGCCAATTTCCGAGTGAAACGGGGGTAAGTAAAAGTTTGAGACATGATGTTGCCGATTTCATCTGAGCACTGTTGATGACGATATTTGTAAAAACAGAACGAGCTCAGCAACAGTGCGACGATGTTGTAGGGAATCAAGTTTTGATGTCAAATCTCGATCACCCACAATTCATATAGCCCGCTTTTGAACAGAGTCCATGTAATGAAACCAAAACTATTAGATGGCCCATCGAGTGTGTTTTCGATTTAACAACCACCCTGACGTTGAATGTAAACGTTTGGCTTGAGAATACTTTGGCCGATGTTTGCGTCTTTTGCATGTGGCGTGGAAACAGATGAGTTTGGTCACAGTAATGCAATGGCAGATCAACTTTCTGTTCGTGAGGAACTGTAAGAAGATGGTATAAAACTCTTCATTTGGGCGCAAATATGTTTTTAATTGTAAATTAAAGTAAGGCAAGTATTCGTGGTTGGATGGCATTGTTGATTTTGAGGTGGAAATAATTACAATTTTAACTAATTACGTTAGACTTGTTAGCATTTGGGCGTGTTTATTGGTTTCTTCGTGGTATTGTACTTATACTTTTGATTTTGTTATCTGTGGTGGTTGGTGGTGGTGGACAAACATCAAAGCTGTATAGTTGTACGAGTGATCTACCATATGATTTGAAATAGACTGGATTGGGTTTATTTTTTTCTCTTAGTTCCGTTAAGGATGGTTTTGGTAGGTAGATTTGGTTATGGATGGACAGTTTCTTGTTAATTGTGAAAGTGACCAGTCAGTGATGATTAATTAGTAATGTAACAGCAACATTAAACTCAGTGCGTCTATTTCGGGAAATAAATTTGTGATTTTGTGTTAGAAATTGTTCCACATATACAAGAGTATTATTGCAGATCCTATATTGAGCAATATCCAAGAATAAAAAGCTAAGTTTTAAATATTTTCATAAAGTTTTTTTTAGTCTCTATATTTAATTAAACGTATGTAGAGATTATTATAATATTGTAAAAATCAAAGTTAAAAATCTGCGAAAAAAGTTTGTGATACATGGACTTTTTTGTTGTTTCAACTGATATAACTTTTCAGTTATAATTCGTTATTTCAGTTATATGAAGATTTTCCTTTATAACATATATAACAAACTATTTTGTGATTTTTTTTATTATTTTGATCTACAAAAGCTTCGACATTAAAAATCAGCGCTTTAATCAACCAAAAGAAAACTACATAAAAACGCATTTTATGCATATGTAAATTCAAGGTTGTAGATGAGGTTGCTGGTGTAACACTAACTAAGTTTGAAATATTTTCAAAGAGTTCTTTTTTTTAATTGTGCAAGTGACCAGTTAAATTACCTAAACCCAGTGGCGGATTACCATAGAGGCGGAAGAGGCGGCCGCCTCGGGCCCCACATGCACAGGGGCCCCCTCGCTACAAATAGTATTGATATTTTATAGGTATTCAAATATCAGATGACTGCGTTCATTCAACCAAAGTTTTTAAACCTAAAGATTTTTTTAATATTATCCCACATGTAAAAGTGTTAGGTTGTCAATTTGTATTACTTTTTTTCATGTATGTATTTATTTTAATAATTCTAATTTGATAGTTTTATAATTTTTTAATGTACAAATTCGTTTTCCAATTTGTATAGTAAAAAAACATTTTGTTTTGAAAAGTTCCACTGTTACGAATGAATATTAATACTAAAACTTTATTTGCAATGGGCTGTTATTATATTAATCACAAAATTATTGATAAAAACAAAATCCAGATAAGTATTTTTTGGATATTTGAAGTATATTTGAGTTTTATGTTTTCATCAATGATTTTGGATTTCTTTTAAGACCTACAATTTATTGAAAGCATTAAACTGAAAACCTCAATTTTAAGCATATAATTGTACATATTACTTCGGTCTGAAAGACCTAAGTATTACATTCATGAGCTCAAAGTGAAATTCTTACCCCCACTTTTTTTGACATTTCTCGACGTTTTAGGACCTCCTGATTCTAAAAAAGCAAAAAAAAAAAAAATGTATGTCTGTCTGCCTACCTACGCTGCAGGGAAAACCGCTGGAGGGATTTCAAAAATTTTTTTTTCTAAAAATAGGTATACTCAAGGGACAGGTCCGAAAGGACGATGTGTTCGATAACTGTACCGGAAGTGTGTCAAAAAAATCATTATGTGTGTCAAAAATAGCAAATTTTCATATTTTTGGCTTAAAAAACGTTCGTTTTAAGTGATTACGAGTAGGAACATTAAATTTGGAGAAATCTTGATGGTCGGGATTGGTATGTGAGATCAAAAACTAGATTATTGCATTATAAGTTTGTCAAAAAAATGTTGTCAAGTGTGTCAAAAGAAAGATTTTTATTTATTTTTTTACCTAATTTTTTGGAAAAAAAAAATTAAATTAATTGTTTGTTTGAAATGAAGTTTTATTATTATTATTGAGAATTATGGCATTATGAGGTTGTCAAAAAAATGTTGTCAAGTGTGTCAAAAGATTTTTATTTAGTTTTTTACCCTTTTTTTTGGAAAAAAATAAAATTGTTTCTTTGAAATGAAATTTTATTATTATTATTGAGAATTTTGGATTATAAGTTTGTCAAAAAATGTTGTCAAGTGTGTCAAAAGAAAGGTTTTTATTTATTTTTTACCCATTTTTTTTAGAAAACAATAAAATTAATAGTTTGTATGACATGATATTTTATTATTATTATAGAGAATTATGGCATTATAAGTTTTTCAAAAAATAATGTCAAGTGTGCCTAAAAATGATTTCATTTATTTTTTTAGCCAATTTTTTGGAAAAAAAATGTAGCTGTTTTTATGACGTAAATGTAATTGAAAATGAAATTAGACATGGAAGTTTTTGAATTTGTTATAGTTTTTGAAATATTTTTGGAATTTTGAAAAAGTTTGTATTTTTGATTTTGTAATAATTTTTGCAATATTTTTAGAATATCGGCAAAAGTTTTAATTTTTGATTTTGTAAGAATTTTTGAAATATTTTTAGAATTTTGAAAAATTTTAAATTTTTGATATTATTATAATTCATGGAATTTTGAAAAAATTTTCAATTTTTGATTTTGTAATAATTTTTGCAATATTTTTAGAATTTTGGAAAAAGTTTGAATTTTTAAGAATTTTTGAAATGTTGGAATTTAGAAAAAATTTAAATATTTGATTTTATTCCAATATTTTGAAATATTTTTGAAATTTTAAAAAAGTTTGACTTTATTTAATTTTTACAATATTTTTGGAATTTTGATTATAATTTTCTGGCAACGTATTGATGTTTCGTGTTAGATGTGTAGTAAATTTTTAAACTGAGATAAAAATGCTTGTACTTTAACAAAGAGTTATGTTTGATATACATCGCTGCCCAAAACTAAAAACCATGTCCTCATAAAAGTTTTTTGCCGAAAACTATATCAAAATCTTTAACCTAGACCGAAGTCTTGATATCTCAGAGCTGTGAGATTTCAGCCCCTCCATATTTTTAGATTAATTTCATATATAACTAAATAAATGAAAACTTTTTAACGTGTAGAATTGAAATCTTTTATTGTATGCATAAAATCCATGTATTTTTTATACGATACATGCTAAATTCATCATTTGGATTAACGTTTGAAAAGGGTTTCCATATGATATGATTGATATAGTATAGGTGTTTTAGCTTTAGTTGTATATTTCGTTTTATCAACGTTGATTGGAAAAAAGATTGTCTAAAAAATTTGTTTGAAAAATTTGAAAAAAAGATTGTTTGCAACTGGACGTATTGATACTCAAATAGCTCGTGAAATTGAGGTACAACAAAAATACTGGCGGGAAGTTTTAAAAAGAGTTGCAGCTATAGTAAAGCTATTAGCTACTTTGGGTTTAGCATTTCGTGGTCATCGAGAAGATATTGATTCGAACAGAAAAGGAAATTTTATGACATGCATTGAGTACCTATCCCAATTTGATGATTTTCTTAAAAATCATTTGGAGAGGTACAGCCATCCAGGAAAAGGTAATGTAAGTTATTTATCACATACCACATGCGAAGAATTTATAAATTTAATGGGAACTGAAGTAAAAGAACACCTAATTCAAGAAATTCAGGACTTTTTATATTATTCAATTATTGTTGATTCTACCCCAGACGTGAACCACACTGACCAACTAAGTTTAATATTAAGGTACATTGATAAAGTGGGCGATGCGAGAGAACGATTTTTGGATTTTTACAAATTGAAAATCACAATTCAGAATATCTATCACAGCTTATTTTGAAAACTTTAAACAATTTGTCTTTGGATATTAAAAATTGTCGCGGTCAAACATATATGGCCGGAAAATATAATGGTTTACAAGCCAGAATTAAAACTCTAAGTGAGACCACCATTTTTATTCCTTGTACAAGTCATACGCTTAATTTAATTGGAAATTATGCTGCAGATGCCTATTCTACTGCGGTGTATTATTTTAACTTTATCCAAAATATATATGTATTCTTTTCTTCATCTACTCACAGATGGAAGTTGCTTATTGATAATTTTTCCGATCCTAATTCGAAACATATTAAAAAATTAAGTGACACAAGTGACAAGATGGTCTGCAAGAGCTGATGCAATATCCGCCTTGCGGTTTAATTACAAAAATATTAAAAGCGTTCTTATCCAAATTAGCGAAAATGAAGACGAAAAACCGATTACTAAAGTTGAGGTTAAAAAATTAGCTAGCTCTTTCGATGAATATAAATTGCCTTATTAACCGTTCTATGGGATATATTATTGCAAAGAAACAATAGTACTAGAAAATCATTTTAAAATATTCAAACAAACTTATTACAAGGAGTAAAACTGTTTAATTCTTTGTCACAATTTATAAGGGATGTTCGGAATGATTTTGAGAGCATAGAAAAGCAAGCAAACTTATTAACAGACAATATTAGCTACAAAGAAGGACGAAAAAAAACCCCAAATTATGTATGATCATCTGCAAATGATACACGAGGGACGAGAATTGTTTATTATATGATCTGTGTCTCATATCTCACAATATGATCTGTGATAGACTTGCCACTGAAATGTCTACCAGAACGTCCATATATGAAACTGTTTTAAATAATTTTAAATTATTTTTTGATCAAAATATATCCAGTGATGAAGTTGACAAGTGTATTTTAGAATTGTCAAATACATATGCGAGGGATATAGAAGTACAATATTTTAAAGACGAAGTACATCATTTTTTAAAATATATAAAAGAAGAGAACATCACTTGTCCATTTAAGATGTACAAGGTAATCATTGATGGCCTGCAATCTTCATTTCCCAATGTGGAAACTATTTTAAAAATGGGAGTGTCTAACCGCACCACACACGGGTCACACGGGAAATCATGTTATATGCTATTAAAAAAGAAATACGTGTACTCCACCAAATAATACGATAAGAAAATCCGATACATAAGAAATTTTTATAATACTTTATTATGGTGATTTTTTTTCAATATTTTAATTTATTAATTAAAATCACTAAATAATTATTTGCAACATACACGGGTTACACGGGAAATTATGTGATACGAAAGAATAGTGAAAATTGCATACTAATTACTATTTCTAGTGAACTATTGATTGAAATTTGATTTGGTAGACTTTGATAATGTTTATTATTAGTAACAAATTGCAATTTGGTACAGCTAGATCAAATAAATTCAAACTGAAAGGCTTAAATACTATTCGCACATCACACGGGTTACACGGGAAAATGTGTCATACGAAAAAATATGTTTATTGTTAGAAACAAAATTGCAATTTGGTCCAGCTAGATCAAATAAATTTAAACTGAAAGTCTTAAACACTATTCGCACATCACACGGGTTACACGGGAAAATGTGTCATACGAAAAAATATGTTTATTATTAGAAACAAAATTGCAATTTGGTCCAGCTAGATCAAATAAATTCAAACTGAAAGGCTTAAATACTATTCGCACATCACACAGGGTACACGGAAAAATGTGTCATACGAAAAAATATGTTTATTATTAGAAACAAAATAGTAATTTGATAGGCTTAATACTATTCGCACATCACACGGGTTACACGGGAAGATGTGTCATACGAAAAAATATGTTTATTGTTAGAAACAAATTGCAATATGGTCCCGCTAGATCAAATAAATTCAAACTGAAAGGCTTAAATACTATTCGCACATCACACGAGTTACACAGGAAAATGTGTCATACGAAAAAATATGTTTATTATTTTAGAAACAAAATTGCAATATGGTCCAGATAGATCAAATAAATTCAAACTGAAAGGATTAAATACTATTCGCACATCACACGGGTTACACGGGAAAATGTGTCATACGAAAAAATATGTTTATTATTAGAAATGTTATTGTTATTAGAAAATATGTTTATTATATTAGAAACAAAATTGCAATGTGGTCCAGCTAGATCAAATAAATTCAAACTGAAAGGATTAAATACTATTCGCACATCACACGGGTTACACGGGAAAATGTGTCATACGAAAAAATACGTTTATTATTAGAAATGTTATTGTTATTAGAAAATATGTTTATTATATTAGAAACAAAATTGCAATGTGGTCCAGCTAGATCAAATAAATTCAAACTGAAAGGATTAAATACTATTCGCACATCACACAGGGTTACGCGGGAAAATGTGGTATACGAAAAAATATGTTTATTTTTAGAAACAAAATTGGAATTTGGTTCATCTAGATCAAATAAATTCAAACTGAAAGGCTTAAATACTATTCGCACATCACACGAGTTACACAGGAAAACGTGTCATACGAAAAATATGTTTATTATTAGAAACAAAATTGCAATTTGGTCCAGCTAGATCAAATAAATTCAAACTGAAAGCCTTAAACACTATTCGCACATCACACGGGTTACACGGAAAAATGTGTCATACGAAAAAATATGTTTGTTGTTAGAAACAAAATGCAATTTGGTCCCGCTAGATCAAATACATTCAAACTGAAAGGCTTAAATACTATTCGCACATCACACGGGTTAGACGGGAAAATGTGTCATACGAAAAAATATGTTTATTATTAGAAATGTTATTGTTATTAGAAAATATGTTTATTATATTAGAAACAAAATTGCAATGTGGTCCAGCTAGATCAAATAAATTCAAACTGAAAGGATTAAATACTATTCGCACATCACACGGGTTACACGGGAAAATGTGTCATACGAAAAAATACGTTTATTATTAGAAATGTTATTGTTATTAGAAAATATGTTTATTATATTAGAAACAAAATTGCAATGTGGTCAAGCTAGATCAAATAAATTCAAACTGAAAGGATTAAATACTATTCGCACATCACACAGGGTTACGCGGGAAAATGTGTTATACGAAAAAATATGTTTATTTTTAGAAACAAAATTGGAATTTGGTTCATCTAGATCAAATAAATTCAAACTGAAAGGCTTAAATACTATTCGCACATCACACGAGTTACACAGGAAAACGTGTCATATGAAAAAATATGTTTATTATTAGAAACAAAATTGCAATTTGGTCCAGCTAGATCAAATAAATTCAAACTGAAAGGCTTAAACACTATTCGCACATCACACGGGTTACACGGAAAAATGTGTCATACGAAAAAATATGTTTGTTGTTAGAAACAAAATGCAATTTGGTCCCGCTAGATCAAATACATTCAAACTGAAAGGCTTAAATACTATTCGCACATCACACGGGTTAGACGGGAAAATGTGTCATACGAAAAAATATGTTTATTATTAGAAATGTTATTGTTATTAGAAAATATGTTTATTATATTAGAAACAAAATTGCAATGTGGTCCAGCTAGATCAAATAAATTCAAACTGAAAGGTTTAAATACTATTCGCACATCACACGGGTTACACGGGAAAATGTGTGATACGAAAAAATATGTTTATTATTAGAAATGTTATTGTTAACGAAAAAATATTTTTATTGTTAGAAACAAAATCGCAATTTGGCCCAGCTAGATCAAATTTTAATTCAAACTGAAAGGATTAAATACTATTCGCACATCACACGGGAAAATGTGTTATACGAAAAAATATGTTTATTTTTAGAAACAAAATTGCAATTTGGTCCAGCTAGATCAAATAAATTCAAACTGAAAGGCTTAAATACTATTCGCACATCACACGGGTTACACGGGGAAATGTGTCATACGAAAAAATATGTTTATTGTTAGAAACAAAATTGCAATTTGGGCCAGCTTGATCAAAAAAATGCAAACTGAAAGGCTTAAATACTATTCGCACATCACAAGGGGTTACTCGGGAAAATGTGTCATACGAAAAAGTAGTCAATAATACGTCGGATTACTATTTCTAGTACGATTTCGATTAAAATGTAATTTGGTAGGCTTTAATAATGTTTATTTTTAGAAACAAAATTGCAATTTGGTCCAGCTAGATCAAATAAATTTAAAGTGGTTGCTCGGAGAATTGTGTCATACGAAAGAATAGTGAATATTACGTACTGTTTTCTATTTTTAGTACGATTTTGATTATAATTTGGTTTAGTTGGCTTTAATTACGTTAAATTAAAACAATAATTTATGTTGATAAATTATTGTAAAATAATTCCACAAAACAATCTTAAATAAGTATATAGTATTTATTCGACGCGTTTCGAATGTTAAACATTCATCTACGGGTACAAAAAATATATCTATAATATATTTTTTGTACCCGTAGATGAATGTATAACATTCGAAACGCGTCGAATAAATACCATATACTTATTAAAGATTGTTTTGGGGAATTATTTTACAATAATTTATCAACATAAATTATTGTTTTAATTTAAATTATATAACAACTTGGAGACCAGAATAAAATTTCTTTTATATATTTTTATAATAAATAAAAGTTTATTTAAAATATGTTAATTACGTTTATTATTAGAAATAAAATAGCAATTTGGACCAGCTAGAGAAATACCTCGATATGGAAGGCTCAATTATTATTTGCACCACGCACGGGCTACCCGGGAAATAATGTCATACGAAAATTTATGTACCGATTACATTTTTATAGTACGATTTTAATACTTTTAATAGCTTAAATACTATTCGAGGCTTAAATACTAAAGTAGGCTTTAAAAATGTTTATGGTTAGAAATAATTGTTTGAAGGCTGACCACCATTAGGGGTCACGGTGTTTATGACACCACTAGCGTATAAACCTCTAGACACCTTTCGCCCCCAGCTGTATATAGAATTTTAAGAGGTGGGTCCAAGTATCTAAACTATTTTTAATGTCTACTTGTAGCTACCCATCTTCGTTTTGAATAGCAGTCGATCTAGTTTGAGGGCCCTTCTTTAAGGTTTTAACCTATTGAAAGAAGTTACGCGATTGATGTTCCTTATTGAAACTTTCAATCTCCTCACACTGTCTCTTCCACCATTCTCGCTTCGTTCCGCTTGTAAAATAATCGCTCGTATAAGCTAATTAAAATTATCATAAAATTAGAACAAACAAATCAAATATTGGATGAAGTTTATAATGAATATCATGGCATGTTTAGTTTTTTTTCAAACTTTAAAAATGTTTGGCGAGCTTATAAAATTTATTACTAATTTATTTTACCATTCTATGTTGAATTTGTGCGTAAAACGTTGTACATACACTCAAGCTGAAAGGAAGATTAAGCCCTTGGTTCAATAAAAGCACTCGCTTCGCATCGGTTTTAATATAAACCGTAGGTGTAGTCTTTTTCTTTCAGTCCTCGATATGTAAAAAACTATTCTTACATCCTATCTCGAAATATTGGCATCTGTCGCATTTTACTACGTGATAGGATTTATTATTTAGTACCTATTTTTAAAACAAAATATTTTTTGATCAAATGAATATTACAATTGATAAAAATTTTTAAATGCAAATTCAAAATATTTGTGGAATGAATGCCAACCGTGATGCAGTGCAACATCATCTCGAGTATGACAAACTGCATATTCTTTTTCTTGCAGAAACAAAAGTTTCTGAATCTATCCCTCTGATGTAACACTTAATTTCAAATATAGGCTTGAATCAGCATTAAACTTCATCAAGGTGTTTGTGCATACATTCATGGGAGTGTTGCATGTAAACGCTTTTCAGTTTTGAACTACATGGTGATGGCTACAGCACAGTAGTATTAAAGGCTCGTCCATTTGAATTTTTTTTTACAAAAGTATTATACACAAACATAATCCGAATTTTTTAATCTTTTGACTAATCTTGTGGAAGAAACTAGAGCAAAATTTCAAAATTCACAATTTATCGTTACCGGTGAATTCAACCCCCACAACAAATCGTGGTTATAATTTTCTAAGACAATGGCCGGCAAAAATATTAGTCGCATCGCACAACCTGACGCAAATTGTAAAAAGCCCAACTTTCACTCCTTGTAGTGGCGGCGATAAAAGATCTTAGGGCTCTTTCTCACATCTATGCCAGATATTACGAGTGTCGATGTCGATAAAGGCATAGTATTTTAAATTTTGACCATTATCTGTAAACCACATCAGTTATCATAACTGATTAACTAAACACTATAGTTCTCAAACTTCGTAAAATATTTCACGTTTTAAAAATGGTCACCGAATTTTTTCTAATATCAAACCAGATTATTAAAAAAAGAAACTGCAGAGATTGCAATTTGTCAATTTCTGACAAAAGTTTTTACAGTGCCCTTAATTTGTTAAATTCTGGTACTAAATCTTCTATCCTCCTATTATTGATGCGGTGACTTATTCGTTAATGACCCTGCAAGGAAAACTCCTGTGTTCGCGGAGTGCCTTGCTTTTAGTTTGACAGTTTTGAAAACTCATAAGGAAGTACCCCAAATCCATTCTTCAGGAGTTAATATGAAACAATCGCATTTGAACCCCAAAATGATCGGTAAACTTTTAAGGGAGTTAAATAACAATAAATTCTCTAGTATAAACAACATTCTTCCTGTTATTTTTAAAATAACAGCTGGTGTACCCCAAGGCTCAGTTTTATCCTTCATTTTATTTTTAATCTATATTAACGAACTGTTTAAAATCACCAATAATACGATTAATTAGTTTTGCAGAAGAAGGGACACAAGTCATTTGTCTTCCCGCCTACAAAGGGTAAAATTCATTAACGAATAAATCCCGCTCGAAGAGACGCTGCTATAAATGTAAACGAGGACCCAGAAGGGTGAAAAAAATTCATTTCATTTCTAATTCCACTAAAACACAGCTGCGGATTGTTTCTAGATCTAGGACCTAGTTCCCCTATGATATTTCAATTAGTATGTGTGAAGAAGAAATAGACGAATTTGAAAACATTCTCGACCTTATCAATAGATGTAAAAAATATTTCACTCCGTATCAATTAATCCACATTTATAAATACTATATTCGTCCCTGTATGAAGCATTGTTGTCAAGTTTGGGATGCTGAATTTGTTACCTTCCTGGCTCTTTTGGACTCTGTTCAAAAGCGTGCTACAATCAAGCTCACCTTATCTTGTGATTGTCTAACTTTTGTAGTACAACCTTTTTTCTCAGAATAACAACAAAAAAGTTTTAGTAGAACTTTCTAAATTTGGGATCAATTTTTCGAAAAGGCCTCATTGCTTCCAGTGACATTTTAAAAAAAATTACGACAAATAAAATATTTATATTTTTACTAAAAAAAGTTATTTAGAACACACTTATAACTTTTATTCAAAAATAAAAAAGTTTTAGAACAAAAGTTCCTTTATTTTAGGAATTTCTTCAAATTTCAGTTTAACTTAACAGTGTATTTCTAAAAATATACAAAATTTACTAAAATTAATTAAATACAATATCGTATTAATAAAAAAATCATTTGCCGTCAAAAATATTTGCAGAGTCACTTAAGAAAAACAATTATTATGACAAGTGTCAGAATATGGGTATCAATCAATGCATTCCTGACAGTGTAGTTTATCGAGAAAAATTTTTAAAAGTCGAACTTCTACGGTTTTTTATTAATTCATTAGTGTTCTCAAAATTTGGATACAAAAACTAATTTTTTAAGAAGCAGTTCAAAAAATTTTAGTTATAAACTGTTAGAAGGTCTTGAAATTTGCGTTTCCCTGTACATAACATTATTTAAAAATTCACTAAAATGTCCATTTTACTAAAAAAATTTGTACTAAAAAAGTTAGGAAATCACAAAATAAGGTGAGCTTGCTGTAACTTATTTTTTTATATCATTAAGCGTTTTAGAAATATAAGTATTTATAGCCGACAAATCTCGTATCTTGTTTTACTATATCGTCGGCTACAGAGCACTTACGTGTAACTACAATTTAGTAAAAAAAAAAAGATGTTCACAAAACGATTTAGTGCGACTCTAAACAAGCTTTTAAAAAAAGTTACTATCAATAATTAAAAAAAATTATTTTTTTTTATTTATTGATAAACAAATTTTATTTTCAAGCTTGTTTAGAAGCGCAATAAATCGTTTTGTGAACTTCCTTTCCATTTTTCTAAAATGTAGATACACGTAAATGCTTTGTAGCCGACGATATGTAAAAGCGCTAGCTCTTGGAGGCACCCAATTTTTGGTGTGGATATTCAGTATACACCAATAAACAAATTAAGCCCTGAGCGTAACGAAAAAATCAACATGTTGATTTTGGGTCGGTCTAATGGCCACGCAGGTTGAACTAAACCTTTCTCAACAGAAAGAGGAATAGACACAGGCTTAGACAAATCATTACAACTTAAGAGAACTTATTTTCGGCGCCTTTAACGCTGTCGTTGTTATTAGAGGTTGCGCAAGCTACTTGCATAAGCTTGTATAGTATAGTAAAGCTTCTGTTAGCATATTAGGAAGTTCTTGGGAATTCCTTGAAGTTATTAAAATTATGTCGTTAAATTCGTCGGCATTTATTATTGTAAATTCGCCTCGTGCATCCGCACTACGAATGACACAGAAAACTAAATTTTAGGGTATTTCGTTTGTAGTTGCTTATATTAAACTTTATGTCAATGTCATCTCTGCTTCGAAATTCTATCAATAGCCTAGACATGAATGAGAAATTTGTTTCCATAGCATATAATTTTGTCTCTAAGGACAACATTAACCTTTTTTGATGAGGCTTTACATGTTTTGAGGGGTATTTTTTCATTGGAGACCAAAATTGTATTTAGTTGCTATTTATACGCTCTGTCATAAAAGATTCCTCCAACTTTGGACCAACTTCTTCTATGTTACTTACAAAATCTTACACGTCGGCCGAAAACACTCTTTGAGTAAGAATGTGAGTAAAAATGTGGGTAAGTTGTTTATTTTCACACTGGAAAGGGTTGGTATATAAGTTTTAAATGCAACTTTGAGTTTCAACACTTTGCGATCCTGGTGTTTTTGGGCAGTATTTAAAAGCCCGGGAAGTTTTGTTTGCTCAATAGTTTTCATCCCAAGCCAAATTTCCGTCTCATTTGAAATTCTGTTCAGCTCGGAATTTACAAGGAAGAAACGATTTCTGGCATTATCATTGTGTGTAATACCTACCACTCCTTCTTGCGCTTGTAATTTTAGGTTTCGTGGTACTCTAATGCTTCATCTGCAACTAGGGAAAGAGTTCAACATAACAATTGACAACTCATTTTCCCTCCTTGAAGCTTTCCGGATATCTGAATCTATTAATTGTAAAACATCCATCTCAGCAAGATACAGTGAAATGATCTGTGCAAAATTTTGTCTATTAATAAAAGTAATAAATATCAACCATACACAAAATACCTAGGAACTAAACGAAGGTAACCTACGATAACCTACAATTTTAAACGAAGAGATTGATACCACTTGCGTGTTTGTATCAGTAGAAATCTTACGACTATGTACTTGCAAGCTAACTACAACGTTTCAAACAATTTTCTTAAAAAACGTAAACCATTGACAATGAACAAGAAGATTTTTCGAAACGTTTGGTAATGATTAATGAATACAAATAAAAATGAATACAAACAATAAATATTTTTTAAGTAATATTAACATTTTTTTCGTATGACATTATTTCCCCTGCGTGGTACAAATGGTAATTAGGTCTTTCAGATCGAAGTTATTTGATCTAATTGGCCCATGATTGAAATTTTATTTTACAATAACCATTTTTCAAAGCCTACTAAATCAAATGTTAATCAAACCGTTCTTCAAAAAGCAATCAGTGTGTAATTTTGATTATTTTTTGTATGACATAGTCTCCCGTGTAACCAGCCCGTGTGGTGCAACTAGTAACTAAGTCTTACAGATCAAAATTATTTATTCTAGAGATGGTCCAAATTGAAATTTCATTTCTAACAATAAACTTTTCCAAAGCCAAATCCAAATTTTAATCAAAACCGTAATGATAATCATCACCCAATATTATTATTTTTTTCGTATGAAGAAATTTTCCGTGTAACTCGTGTGTTGTTCGAATAGTAATTAAATCTTTTAGATCGAAATAATATAATCTAATTAACTCAAATTGCAATTTTATTTCCAACAATAAACATTATCACAGTTAACAAATTAAATTTTAATCAAAATAGTGCTACAATCGTACATGATATAATTTACCATGTAGTCCCTGTTTGTTGCGAATAGAAATTAAAAAAAAACGTGCTACGTGTAGTATCACCCGTGCCACACCCGTGTGGTTGCCCGTGCCACACCCGTGTGACTACCCGTGCCACACCCGGGTGACTACCCGTGCTACACCCGTGTGACACCCGTGTGACACCCGTGTGACACCCGTGTAACACCCGTGTAACACCCGTGTGACACCCGTGTGGTGCGGTTAGTGTCGCTCTTTAAAAATATTTCTTACATTGCCGATATGCAACGCAAGTGGGGAACGATCTTTCTCCGTTCTGAAGCGGATAAAAAATTATTTAAGAAATAGTCTTAATCAAACTCATTTGCAAAATTTTTAGTAAAATCTTAGGCCCCAAAATTTTGTTCCGCCTCAGGCCCCTTAAAGGCATAATCCGCCACTGCCTAAACCAAGTCAAATTGCTTAACCTAAGTTAAATTATTCCAACTATAACAAAAAAACTAAATTTTTAAAAGACTAGTGGATAGTGTCTAATCGGTCATTCATCTAGAAAATGTAAGTGATAATATACAGCATTGAGCTTTTCATTGATTTAAAGACGTAAGTTAAATACGTTAATTCCTTTTACATCTTATGTTAATATACTTGCAAATGGTTTTTCGAGTTGAACCATAACGGCTCAAACTGTTAGTTAAATTGCGAAAGGGCATTAACAAAACCGCGTATAAAAAAAAGCCGTTGTGCAAGTGGTGTCTTATATTTTTAATTTTTGCGATAAGCGGAAATTTCTTGGAGAAAAGAAAATAAATTTGACGGTTGTAAATTGTTTATTGGAATATGAGTTATAGAATGATAATAGTTGTTAAATTAACTTCTAATTCAACTAAAACGATAAGCATATACTTTGTTTTCACCGGCACTCTTTCTAACAGAGCTTTTTTCTTTAAACTTCCAACCGTTATATTATATGGCCAAATACAGTTGCTGGTCGGTAATTCATCCATCAAGAACTAATTCTGGGTAACTCGATATTGAAAATTTTACTGAATTTTTTGTTTGATTGTGAATGAATAAAAAAATACAATTATTGTTAAAAATGTCTTGGGGGGTTCGCTAAGGGGATCGCAAGAGTCTCATTTTTTCACTTGTTTTCTCTCATTTCCGTATAAATCATGTAATTCGCGTACAGTTCAGTTATTTGTGCTGAAGAAGCAGGAATTTTAACACGATCCCAAGGCTGAAAGCTAGTCGAAAAGGCTTTATAAACCTCATCTAGGTACGCGGCTTGCTATGCCTCTTCGTTGTTCCGCAACGAAGAAAGCGCTTCATTACATCCAAGAGGACAAAGATAGAAACAGAAGCAGCACCTCAAACTTGACAACAGTACTCCATGCAGGGACGAATATAGGACTTATAAACATGGAGCAATTTGTATGGAGTGAAAATTTTTTTGCATCTATTTAGCAGCCATTATATGATCGTTGCAGAGTAGGTCATTTGAAACTGTAACACCCAATAAACGAATGTTTTTACATCCACCTATTCATCACACATACTGAATAAAATATCTTTGGGGAGCTCGGTCTTTGATCTGGAAACAATCACCAGATGTGTTTTGGTAGAGTTGAAATTGACCAGGTTTTGGTCACCCCAATCGGCGACTTTTTTAGGTCTTTATTCATCTGCAAAACTATTTATTGGGGTGCTGGTGATTTTCAACAAATCATACATATATAAATCAAAAATAGGGTTGGGGACAATACTGAGCCTTGAGGTACACCAGCGTTAATTAGTTTAGAATCAGATGAAAATCCATCTAAGGAGACCGAAATGTATCGGTTGGATAGAAAATTTTGAATCAGCCCCACAACATTGGGATGAAAACCATACGCTTGTTGATTAAGTTGGCACACCAAACTCGATCGAATGCCTTGGAGATGTCTAAAGCGATAACGTATATGTTTCACCACCTTTATCAAGTATGCTGTCCCGACAATGCGCTACATAGTTTAATAGATCGGTAGTTGATCTTTTGTTCCGAAAACCGTATTGGCTGTCGGCTATTAAATGATTTACTTCCAGAAATTTTGAAATGTGTGTATTAATATAATGCTCGTTATAGGCTTTGGATAGGACCGATAGTAAAGCTATTGGGCTATAATTTGAGATATCGGATTTTGGTCCCTTTTTGAGGACGGGCTAGACATTTGCCAACTTCCAACACGAGGGAAATATACCAGATTTGTAGGATTAGTAGAATATTTTAGTCAAAGTTGGTGCAAGTTCTTTGGAAAAGGTTTTTAGAATAATGGGTGGAATATTGTCCATTCCTGAAGCTTTGTTGATGTTTAACCCCTTTAAAAGTTTAGCGACTATTTTGGGTTTGAAGTGAAGTTCATTCATATTTACTCCTGAAGACTGGATTTGGGGTATTTCCTTAGGAGTTTCCAAAACAGTGGAAATCAAAGTAAAGCGTTCAGCGAACAAGTAAGCCCTTCTTGCGGGATCATTGACGATTGAATCGCCATCAATAATAGGGGGAATAGAAGATTACCAGAGTTTAAAGAATTAATGGCATTGTATAAACTCTTGTTAGAAATAGACATAGACCTAAGTTTTGAAGCATTCGCTCTGTCAATTTCAGACTTTTCGTTTGAGATAATCTGGTTAGATATTTCGTTGGCCTTTAGATGTTGGGATCGATTAGCAGGAGTTTTGTTATGAATCCACATATTAAAAAATCTACGTTTGTTTCTTTGTGCCGATTTGGCGACTTTCGAATACAAGTATTTTTGTTTGGATTTTACTATGGAGAAAGAGACGAATTTATTGATAGCAAATTGGATGGTTTCTGTAAAGTTTTGAGCAGAAACATTTACATTGTCAGTGTTAAAACAATGACGGTCGAAAGGGAAACCATGGAAAAATTTTGAAGACTACTCATCCATTTTTGAGGAGCGAAATATTTTACAGGGTTTGGGAGCTGTAGTTTTAAGTAAATCAGTTTTGATAACTGATGAAATTAAATAATGATCAGAATTTTCAATACTACCTTTCGCGACATCAACACTCGTAATATCTGGCATTGTGGTAAGATAGAGATCTAAAAGAAAACTATTATCACCACTATTTAGAAAGCGTGTATACGCAACACTCTCATGAATGAATGCGCATACGCCTGTGGACGCCATACTGATGGGGTTTGAAAGCTGATTCAAGCCTATATTTGGAATTAAGCGGTTCTATAGAGCTGCCAATTTTCAGAAACTTGTGTTTCTGTAAGGAATAGAATGTTTGGTTTGTCGTGCTCAAGATGATGTTGCACTTGGTCATGGTTAGCGTTCAATCCGCAGATGTTTTGAACATGTATTTTAAAATTTGGTTTTGATTGATATATATATATATATATATATGTGTTGTCCGTGCAAATACCGTGGACATGTTGCTTTATGGGCGGGTGGATTGCGAATATATGCTTTACCACTTCCAGAATTATATCCTTTCGGTTGTACTTCCATATATGTATCAAAAGGTTTATTTTTTTATATGTTTTATTAAAGAATGGATAATTTAGCAAAAAATCTTATCATACAATAAAATATGACATATGCCAATATTTCATGATAAGATGAAGAAATAATAACAAAATAATAAGTTAAAAACAAATTGTGAGAAACTAATTGCCAATAATCCAGCTGATGCAGCGCACCCCAGAAGCACCGCTCACCACCTCAATCGAGGCACATAGCCCACACATAATTAAATGTTGGTCTGGTCCTCGGAAGAGCTAATATGAGCGGTACGTACTACTACGGAACGCTGTCCAGCTAAAACTGGGAGTGCTGCCGTTGACTAATTAAAGTTCGTCCGCCAGCACCCTAAGATATCATCTTGGGTAATGATATCTCCTGCCATTGCCAGTGGTATGTGAATGTGAGATCTCACGCTAACTCATATGTCAATGGTTAGGACTGGAGTACGCAGGGTAGTCAGACCCGTAGATCAACATTGATGATAATCGATCAAAATCGACCCCTCCTGCATGCATGTAAATGTACCAGTACATAACCAGTGTTTTCATTTCTCACTGATCAAAGAGACTTGGATATCAACAAAGGAAAGGAAAACGAAATAACAGGTCCAAGCAAGCCTTTTGAGAACTATGTTAACGACCGGAGAAAGAATGGTGGAATAAACGGTGTATGGAGGTTGAAAGCTTCCATACAAGAAATGTCAATAACCAAAATTCTTTAAACTAACTCAAACTTTAACGAATAAATGGAGTGTTAAATATATTTAATGCTGTATATATTTTGTACGTTTCCATCACCTTTTTTGTATCTACCTAGCGATTTCCTAATTAACCGATATTTATGTATACATATGTTATGTATGTGTGTTTGTGCATGTGAGTATATATATATATCGAACACGTAAGATAAATAAACGATATAAAATATTTATATTTATTATATTATATTATTATGCCGAACATTTGTTTCCAAAAGTTTTACACAGGCAAAACCCAATTTAAAAATTCTAATAGATGGAATTTCTGTCAAAAACTTTATGATTGATGATTGTTTTATTTAGTCATACGTGCCATTGTTTTATTTTTTATCAAATCAAATTAATCATTTACTATAAGTTCTCTGGTTTGATAACTTACATTGTTATTGTCGTTAGTTTTTAACGGTGTTTAACATTAAAAAACTAACGACAGTAACAATGTAAGTTATCAAACCAGAGAAACGCATTGAAATTATTTTAAATTTTGATTTTGAGTAACCATCTTCTATTACAGAACATCATGTACCGGACAAACTTGAAAGTTTAAAGGACTTGTTCATTCAAATTAATTCACTAGTTAAACAGAAATAAAAACGTAAATGATTGATAATTTGAAGCAAAAAACAAATTATTAAAAACTTTGGTCATGTGAGGGTTTATCCTGAAAATAAAATTAATTTTCCAAGATAATCCTGATTTTCTCCTTGCATACTACAAAATCAGCATTTCTGATGCTACGCTATAAAAATCAACATTATATACACAACATCCAATGCCGCAAACTCAAAGTGATGCTCCTTAATTTGAGTGGTGTAATGTTTGTTTGATAGCAATCATATATTCGAGTACCATAATGAATTATTTATGGGCTTAATTTTAAATTAAGAATCAAGATAGATGACTTCTCTGGCGTAATTAGAGATCATGAGACGCGATAGTCAGTAATGGTAATATCAAAGGCAATATTCTACGAAACAGACTCGTGGTTCTGTAACCCATCGGCAGCAAGCTACAAATAAGCGTGAAAAAGAACAACTACAGCGAGGTACCATACAAGAAAAGAAGGGGTTTTAGGTTTTGGGTATATGAGACACCTGACAAGGCGGGTCGCATTGCCCAGAAATGTTGCTTATGCGCAAAATTTCAATGGAAGAAGAAGAGCATGCAGAATTCGGCGATAGCAGGAGGAAAATCCCGTGTTGGGAAACCCGATATTTGATAAAACAGGCGAAATCTCACAAGACAGCGGGGACATAGGTAACGATAGATCTTTGGCTATTCAATGGAAGTCACGAAAAGGACAAATGGTAAAGTGAAAAAGCGAAAAAGAAGTTGCATACATCTGTACTTCAAGAGTAGCTGAAACCGGTAAATGCTTGCGTATCAAGGGAGAAATAGACGACAAGAGTTGTTTTATCACGTTGGATACAGGAAAAGCTCGTATACATGCAACCAACGGCGGACCTGAAATTATAGACATTAAATGAAAGATGAAGACACATTAAAGGAAAGAGTATTAGTTGTAAGTGAAAGACATTATGGATAAAGTCATCGTGGGAAGGCACTTCATGAAATCATAATAATGTCACAACTCACAGTACCACTGCTGTTGAATGAATTAGAGTACGGTGAAGTAAATCCTGATACATAAACAAAGTTTGTGAATCAAGAAATGATCAAATTTAACGAACGTGTGAAGAGAAGAAGAAGTAGGTGGAAAACTCAAGCAACAAAGAAACTGAAGGTTACTATGAGTAAAATTATCGCAAGTGATATTTTTGGAAGGAAACTAAGAATAAAGTCACCAATCAAAAGAATGTTTGCGCAAGAAGTTGAAAAGAATAGCATCGCTCTAAGGAAAAAACACATGCTAGGTTTTTCAAGTGACCGAAGAAAAGAATGATACGATATTCGCGCAAACAACAAACGTTTTGAAGAAGGGTAACTTATGCCAAAAAAAATACTACAAACATCAAGATTAGCACTCTACAAAGAAGAAGATTTAGATTCTATTTTTGGATAAACAGATTTAAGGGATAGACTATGTGACGATTATGGTGTAAGATGTAATAAAAGAGCCGCTTTGAATAAACGTAAAAAAAGTACGAATTTAACCTTCTCTCTAGCGACAGTGAAGTAATACTTTACAGCCGTTTGCCGAAAAACAAGTTTTTTTTATAATATAACTGATACTCTATATATATTTCAGCTTGTTAGGCCATCTTTTGGAATGCAATTACTCCATTCAGTCAAACTGCATCGGTTTGGTATTTTTTTTTAATATGTTTAATTACAAAACATATTAAAATTAATATTAGTATTTGGTAATTACTCAGCAATCATACGAACGTCTAATTGTTAATAGACCAGGGCCAACCCTGTTAAGGAAAAAAAAATTCTTAGCAGTAAACGAATGGTCGAAAAATGTAGTTAATGGTCTAAGTAATTAAGGAAAAATCGACCGAACTGAGTAAAAGTCCCGGAAAGGGGTGGGAGGTTGTAGTACATACGTTTTTAGGAGTTTGTTTTAGTTGTTTGCGATTTGCGACTAAACTATGCATCCTATCGCAAAAAGTTAAAAGCTAAAACTTTCTTACTGGACATTATTGACCATAACCACAAAATATCGAGAAAACGCTCGCAAAATATCGCAAAAGTTTTCATATTTTCATGAAAATCGGTGAAAATGTTTTTTTGTGTTTAGACCATTAACTACATTTTCCAACCATTCATATACTGCTAAGAATTTTTCGTCTATTTGATATTTATAACGGTTTGGCCCTGGTCTATAAGTAAATGAACTGAGGGTCTTTAACTTTTGTTTATTTTGGAGGGAAATCGGATCAAACTTTATATTGGTTTAACAATAAATAAAATTATAATTAAATATTTACAATTGGTTTAACGGAAAAAATTATAATAATGGATCATGATTTCCAATTTGAACTAAAGTATATGTCAATGAGCTTGATTTGAACACCACATCGAATTGGTAGGAGAGCAGATGTTTAGTTAAAACAAAAAATATTCCAATTTGTTAATTAAAAAAGTCAGGCAAGTGCGAATATAATTCGCTCGCTGAGGGCTCCGTAAAAATAGTATTTGAGAAAAAAACAGTTTTTGTTATTATAGTTTCACGTTTATTTGAAATTATAACTAGTAAAAAAAATTTTAGTATCGATTTAGCAAAATCCCTACACCCATAAATTTTTTTAAATTTTTTCTTTTGTAATGTTCGAAGTTAAGGGGGGGACAAAAAAAACCACTCGTTTTTAGTAATAACTTAAAAACTAAGCAGTCGAAAATTCAATGAAATTTTTTTTTGAAATACTTCCATTTTTTTCGATTTTTCTAGACCAAACTCGATTCCTTAAAAAAAAATTTTGTTTTACTATCTCCTTATCTATGTCCATAAAATATAGATGAAAACAAATATTTCAAATTTTTTTTGTTATCATCAGGTGTGGGACAACCCATTTAATAACTATAGAAAATTTCAAGTTGATAGCACTTATAGTTTGTGAGTAAATTGATTATGTAGAAATTCGGACGGACACCGATGTCTCACCAATACCGTTTTTACTTTTTCGAAGTACGGAACCCTAGAAAGGCAAATACATAATCATAAACAAAATTATAATAAATAAACTGCTCTAAACTACTCATATAAAGTTCAAGTTTTACTCAAACTTGTATTCCAGATACCTGTGTGTTCAGAATATTTGCAGGCCTATGATTGTGACCTATGATAGTGAGGTATTTGTTCCATATGGGAACTAGGGCTTCTAATTTGTTTCCCGGGATGACGGGATAAAATCACATATATCCCGGGATGCCGGGATTTTCCCGGGATGAAACGTATAGTAAGAAAATAGAAATCAAATAATAATAGAATTAAATAACTAAATAACATAGTAGGAAAATAGAAATTATATAAGAAAATATTTGAAGTATTTGATTGTATTTGATTTCACGCAAATTTTTTAAAATTAAATAGATATATTCTAATTGTTGGCGTTTAGTTAAAACCCACTTTTTGGATATCTTTATATTACAAAGTGACCGATTTTGAAAACTAAGTTTTCAAAGGGTTTAGTTTAGAACGGTTCTTGAGAAAGAAAGCTTAGATTTCGAAAAATATCGGTTTATAATAAATATACAACTATAAATAAAGTGTGTTTAACTAAACTGTAACAATTGATAGAAGTGATGCACCGAGTCCTAAGGAGTCCTAAAAAATACAAAAGGCCGGGTGTCGGGTACCCAGCTTATATTTCATAATACCATGTTGGGTACTCGCTTGGGTATTTGATTGAATTTAATTCTCATTTACAAACAAACCGAGAGTTTTAAAATTTTTATCAATTTAATTACTTTAAAGGGTGAAAAGTGAAAAGCAATAGAGCATTTTCACGTCATCGCAACAGCATTTGCACCCCCTCTGATTTCAATAAAAATTCATATACAGATAGCCAATGAAAAAATAAAAATACCGTTTCTTTCAAAAAATTAAATTTCGCTCTAGGGATGACACGGGGTGGCGGCAAAGTTTTAGGGGTTTGCGAAACATGAGTATCTTTGAATATCGATTGCTAACGATTGACTAAACCGATTTAAGTCATTTATAACTCATTGGAAAGGTAATTGATAGGACTTATAAAAAAAATTACTTAAAATTTTTTAATAATTTTTTAAAAGTGTGTTAAACTCAAAAACAAATTTCTAAGATGGCGCTGTTAAGGGTACCCTCACTTTTGCCACCTTTTTCCAGAAAAAAATGTTTAATTAGTTCGTAATCTAAAACGAAAGTTTACCAAGTACATAATTTCTCGTTTTAAAAATAAAATTCTTACAAAATTTTAATTTCCGTTTTTTCAATTTTTTGTTTTTTAAAAAATGCATTTTATTTAACTAAAACCGCCTTAATTCTTGTTTTATAGAAATTTAATTTTTTTGAGGATAAAAGTTAAGTATTTGAGGGTGTGGATGCTTTTTTTACATAATTGACTTTTTCTCCCATTTCTACCTGTCCGAAATTAATTATAAATGAATGTACCTGAAATATATTAAAACTGATGCTGAGAAGTAAATAGTGAGAAAAATTATGTGAAATAAAATGCATGTTGTATAGAATTTATATAATAATTAACTTTTTATTTTGGTTCTAAGTTGTGTAATAAAGACAAAATATACATTTATTAATAATATAAAATAATATAAAAGAAATTAAAAATATAAAATAAATTTGCATTGCATATTAACGGCTTATCTGAAAAATCCTAGTTTTAGCTGAATTAGAATATATTTTTGTGAGCAATGTTTTTTCATCTTTGGGTATAAACGCATGAAATGATTGTGTACGTTTTATAGTTACAGCCCCTCTGTATCTTGCTTCTAGCCGTCACTTCATTTCTGTATAATAATTTTTACTGGTATATGCGAAATTCAGTGTTGATTTTGTTGCCCATTCATAAAAATCCATAGGGGTTTGAATAATATTCTTGTTAGACAAACTTTATCGATGAGCACCTCGTTTCAATGTACCTCCTATTCCATCATACGGTCCTTTTCCACGACTGGTAGCGTAGAAGTGCCACTCTGCGTCTATATTAAAATCTGGTTTGTGGTAACATAGATTTATAAAACTATATTTATTTTTATGCTGAGATCCAGGACCATCAGTCATATAGACTTTTTTTCAGGATGTTTTATTTTATCTTTTATAAAATCAATCATTTGTGATATGAAAAGATATACTGCCACACTATCATGTTCAGTTATATCAGAGATAATGACAAAGCTTAAGTGATCGATACCTTGACAAGTAGGTGAATTATAATATATTAAAAACGGTTGTATCGTAGCTTGCGAATTATTACAATGATAACTCTGCACAGAATCTTGAATGAAAAAAGAGCAATTTTCTGAAAAATCGCCAAGTACTAAGCACTCTCCCGCTTTCAAGTTTCCTTTTGTGTTTTCCAAATACATGAAATACATGAAATTTATCAGTCCGTTGCTTAAGATTTTCAACACATTCCACACATTGACATTCATCATGCAATTTACCACAACTAACAAATTTCATTTCACTATATACAAGTAAAAATTATTATATAGAAATGAAGTCACACTAGAAGCAAAATACAGAGAGGCTGTAACTATAAAACGTACACAATCATTTCATGCGTTTATACCCAAAGATGAAAAATCATTGCTCACAAAAATATATTCTAGTTCAGCTAAAACTAGGATTTTTCAGATAAGCCGTTAATATGCTATGCAAATTTATTTTATATTTTTAATTTCTTTTATATTATTTTATATTATTAATAAATGTATATTGTTTTTATTACACAACTTAGAACCAAAATAAAAAGTTAATTATTATATGAATTCTATACAACATGCATTTTATTTCACATAATTTTTCTCACTATTTACTTCACAGCATCAGTTTAATATATTTCAGGTACATTCATTTATAATTAATTTCGGACAGGTAGAAATGGGAAAAAAAGTCAATTATGTAAAAAGCTTAACTTAACTTGTATCCTCAAAATAATTAAATTTCTATAAAACAAGAGTTCAGGCGGTTTTAGTTAAATAAAATGCATTTTTTAAAAAACAAAAAATTGGAAAAACGGAAATTAAAATTTTGTAAGAATTTTATTTTTAAAACGAGAAATTATGTACTTGGTAAACTTTCGTTTTAGATTACGAACTAATTAAACATTTTTTTTCTGGAAAAAAAGCGGTAAAAATGAGGGTACCCCCAACAGCGCCATCTTAGAAATTTTTTTTTTGTGTTTAACACACTTTTAAAAAAATATTAAAAAATTTTAAGTAATTTTTTTATAAGTCCTATCAATTATCTTTCCAATGAGTTAGTTATAAATGACTTAAATCGGTTTAGTCAATCATTAGCAATCGATATTCAAAGATACTCATGTTTCGCAAACCCCTAAAACTTTGCCGCCATCCTGAGTCATCCCTAGAGCGAAATTTAATTTTTTGAAAGAAATGGTATTTTTATTTTTTCATTGGCTATTGGTATTTGAAATTTTATCGGAATCAGAGGGGGTCAGGAACATCGATTCTGCGGTGACGTGAAATTACTCAATAAGCAAATGTATTATTTTACAATAAAATTAATAGAATAAATTTTTATGAATTAGTTTTAAATCAATTTCAAAAAATTCAGTATGACGAGACAAATTTCTTACTTTAATTTAAAAGCTTTAAGCTGCGTTTTAAATAGGGTGTACCCACCTCGGGCTTTGACGACAAACTCTTCGGATGATACAAAATTTTACTTATAGCCCTGCGATAAATTTCCAAAATTTATAAATTTTAAAGATCTTACAGATCTTACTGTTTCACGAATTCATAGTTTTGTTACAGTTCCTCAACTTCTAGTTCCTTTCTCTCAATTATTTCTCCTAAGCTTCGATCGTGTGTAACATCCACCAATGATAAAAATTTACTAATCATACCTACAACGAATAATAGAACAGAGGGTAATTTTGTTTAATTAAAATCCAATAAAACCAAAGTATATGGTTCATCACGGATGTAGAAACTTCCTATTAAGGATGAAGCAAGATCCTAAAACTTTCCTATTAAGATAACCCATGTAGTGTCAAACAAGGACGACTACTATACTGACAACTACTGTCCATATACTATAAACTCAACTTCTATGATGCGTCCTCAAGAAAAATTCAAAATATCCTTTCATTGTGTGCGCAGTACAATTGCTAAACAAGAACTTCAGAAATGTCCCATCCATTTGCTTTAAAAACATCCCGTTGTAGAACATGTTCATTTCAAAACGATTATTTTAATAGAGTATTGCAATATTTTGAAACTCTTAGGTCTTTTCAAAAAAGTTGTCTTTCTCACAGAGTTTTCTAAATAGCAGGGTGGGGTAAAAACTCATAAATGTTTCGGGAGAAATGTTCAGTAAAGTTGGTTATCCTAGTTTTAACATGCGAGCTATGGACTGTAAATTTTATTATCTACCAATCACAAAACAAATTTTATATTCAATAAAAAATTACCATTTTTGATTGGTCAATTCACAGTCGCATACTAAAACCCTGCAGCTATATAGTTATTTCAGTGAATTTTTATTTACGATTTTTTATTGATTTTAATTATTTTAATTAAAAATAATAAATTTTGTTTATAAATTTTAGACTTATTTTATTTTCACCCAGGGTACTGGGAAAATTGCCGGATCCGGGTAAACACTGAGTATTTCAAAATTGGATCTGATGAGCCAGGAACTGGGTAATTTTCGGGTACTTGGTGCATCACTTATTAATTTTTATATATATACCAAGGGTAGAAGGTTATAAATTTCAGTTCGACCGAAAATTTGTTACCCAAGACGTTGTCGAGAGAAACAACTCGCTAGGGCTTAAATTAGCTTTACACCTATGGTACATACAACATTTTTATATTTCCTACAAGAGGACTTAAGAGGGTATAAGTAATGATTGAATAACGTATTTGATTTTTGATAGCTAAATATTGCATAAATAAAATGTTTATATGTATTGTATGGTATTTAAAATTAATATTATTTTCTTACAACTGTCCTTTTCATCTTGAAAAAGATAGTTTTAAACCTAATATCAAACAAATACCAGCATTACCAGAAATCCCGGAAACCAGCATAATTCCCGGGATTTCTTATGAGTCTTTTTCAATGCGGGATCCAGCTCTAATGGGAACATAGGCTGTTAACAAGTGTCCCCTCACTAATTAACTAATTAACTAACATAATTTTTATGGTCGAGTTTCACTTTAAGACTTTAGCCGAAATTAATCGATTAGTTTTATATGGGTGATCAGCCGATAGACTATTTTTTCAATTTACCAACCATATTGGCCTACGATTAATTGGGAAACCGATCTGTTGATGTTTGTTAATGTTTTACTAAAAAACACTTTGACGTAGATGGGAGTCGAACCTGGGTCCGCCAAGTTCGAGTTCAGAGTGCAACCACTAGCCCATTCAACACATTGTAGGTTGTATTTTTGGAAATAAATGAAAAATATCCAAAGCTAAAAAGTAAAATACTAAACTGAGAACAATTAAAGTCAAATGAATACTTTCTACGCTTTATTATTATTCAACGGAAAATACATGTCGAATTGATATTTATAATTATAACTTTCAATAATTCACAAAAAACCTCCAAACGAATTTTCTGAAATCTCTTCAAGTCATGACCGCGAGCCTCAACTCTTAACAACAAAATAAATCTCAAATAAATTCGGTCCAGCCATTTCATAATTTATGAAAAAAATAATCTTCATTCTCAAACCATATCGGTACATTTTTATATTTATTTAGTTCATCATCATGACTTTTCTTATTTAAACATTCAATGGATTTTGGAATTAAATTTATATTTTTTGTTTTGGTATATTTCCATCGAACAAAATTAATTAATCAGAATAATTCCAATCAACCGTATTTTTTTCTAATGAATGTAAGAGAAGAATTAAATTAAATTGAAAATGATAATGAAAATTGTAATTATAATATATATATATATATATTATATATATATATATATATATATATATATATATATATATATATATATATATATATATATATATATATATATATATATATATATATATATATATATATATATATATCTTCTTATATATATAAAAATCACGTGTCACGATGTTTGTCCGCGATAAACTCCGACACAACCTAACCAATCTTAATAAAATTGTGTTCAGTGTGTGTATAATAGTCCAACTTGAGAGATAGGATAGTTTTTATTTTGATTAAACGCCTAAATATTTTTTAATTACGAATTAAATGTTAAATATGGATAGTTCATAAGCAAACTTTCAGATGGCGGCGTGAATTAATTAATTTACTGTCAAACCTGCTTTATCGACTTTTCAATCATCCATATAGGGCCCATATAGACTATCATATGTTATTGAGCGATTATTTTGTTCCGGTATTTGCTGCAATGGCACGGCAAAAGGGGGAAAAGAAACGAAATTCAATAAAATTTATATGGGATTTCATACAAAACACAACTTGAATAATTTTAAAAATTATCTATGAAATTTCTCATTTTGCTACAATTAAATAATTTAAATTTCTTTTGGCGCTGCAAAAGGGGGAAAAGAGAATAAATTCAATAAAATTTATATGAGATTTCATTCAAAACACAACTTGAATAATTTTAAAAATTATCTATGAAATTTCTCATTTTACTACAATTAAATAATTTAAGTTTCTTTATGTACTATTACTGACAATTACTGACAATATTGAGCATCTTATCTTTCTTATCTTATCTTATCTTATCTTATCTTATCTTATCTTATCTTATCTTATCTTATATATATAAAAATCACGTGTCACGATGTTTGTCCGCGATAAACTCCGCAACAACGTAACCAATCTTAATGAAATGTTGTACAGTGTGTGTATAATGGTCCAACTTGAGAGATAGGATAGTTTTTATTTCAATTAAATGTTTAAATATTTTTTAATTGCGAATTAAATGTTAAATATGGATAGTTCATAAGCAAACTTTCAGATGGCGGTGTAAGTTAGTTAATTTACTGTCAAACCTGCTTTATCGACTTTTTAATCAGCCATGTAGGGCCCATATAGACTATCAAATATGTTGAGCGATTATTTTGTTCCGGTGTTTGCTGCAATGGCACTGCAAAAGGGGGGGAAAACAAATTCAATAAAATTTATATGGGATTTTATTCAAAACACAACTTGAATAATTTTAAAAATTATCTATGAAATTTCTCATTTTACTACAATTACATAATTTAAGTTTCTTTATGAACTATTATTGACAATTACTGACAATATTAAGCATAATATATAAAGTATTTTATTCTCTTCTGTCCGTAAAACAAATACGAAAATAGGTTAAATTTTTCATACAAGTTTGGATGGGAATTTTGGGCAATTTTCATGTTTGAGCCACTTAAGAATAATATTTTATATATTACGCTTAATATATACTCGATAGGATAGTTTTTATCTCAATTAAAAGTTTTAATATATTTTAATTGCTAATTGAATGTTAAATGTATTTCGTAAACACATTCAACGTAAGTGACACAACTTCATCATGGACTTTTTAATCATCAGCGTAGGCCCCGAAAAAACTGTTGATATCAACTTTTTGTTATAATGATACAGTTTTGAAGTTTAACGCATAGCTTTTTCAATTTTGTGAATTATTTTTTTTAATTGTGTTGTGTACAGTGGCGTATCCAGGATTTTTTTTTAGGGGGGGGGGTGCATTTTTTTAAATTAAATAATAAAAACTATGTACGCAAATTTGCATTTATTTCTTTTATAATATTTGATATGTATCACTACAATATAATTGCGTTTGTATATATTTTACAAACAAATGTTTAATTTTCGTTTATTCTTTTGCAAAATATTTTTGCACTTATTCTTCATCTACTTTTATATTCTTGTATATATAAAGTAATGAAAGGCCGTTCAATCTGTTTTCTGAAGTAGAATTTCGCAAGTAGCTTTTTAAATATTTTAAAGTTGAAAATGAACGTTCTGAAGTGCATGTCGTGACGTCACTAAAATTTTTAATAATTTAAAAACATTGGGATAAAGTACTGAAGTGAAGTAAAGTACTGAAGTGACATCTGAAGTGATTCAATAGCATAATTATGGTGTTGATTTTGGCCTTTTAAGAGGGTGCATATGCACCCTCGCACCCCCCCTGATTACGCCTATGGTTGTGTATCATTTAATTATTAATATGTTTAACTACAAAATAATAAGATTTTTACAAGAATAAATTAAAACTGTGTAAGTATTAATTAATTTGTTAAAAAATAATAAGTTTATTTAAAATAATAATCGCCATGGCCCATTCTCGATGAAATTGAAATTAAATCTGCAAATTGACTCAAAAATTTAAATTTACTCTGCTATCGCATTTGATTAAATTTTGCCAGATTGTGGTGTTGAAATTCAAGTAATATTTTAGTTTTTCAATAATCGTTTTTTCGTAATTTAATTTTTTTAGAAGAAAATAAAGCAAAACAAAAAATAATATTTCTGCGAAAAACGACTAAATTTCAATTTCATCGGCATTTTTGAGAAATGAGTCACGGCAAATAATTCAGAAAAAATCTACTTTACCGAACGTCTTAAAAACATTAAAATTCATTAGAAATCAATAGAATTTTGACAACACGACTTTAAAGTTTATTAATTTTAATGATTTCTTTATAAATACCCAAAATTACGGTTAGTAGTATAGATAACGTAATGGCCAATAACATGAGCTATCAACCAAAAAGTTTCGAGTACGAATCAAGTCACGTCGTTCCGTATTTTTTGCTTTGTTTCGTTTTTATTTATATTTTAGATATTTTAGAAATCACGGAGGTGGAAAATTTCAAGTTTGGTTTTATGACAAAAAACAGTAAATGCTATAATGATGATAACTAATTTGTATTGTCACTAAATCTGTATTAAAACAATAGTTTGTTAGGACATTGCACATAATTTATTACTTCTTTTGTAATATTACTTTAAAACGCCGCTTAAAATGGTCATTTCGTGGACGTTTTTGAAAGGTTAATAAATCGTCCAAAAATGCATAAAAACAATTTAGCTATTTTGAGCCTTTAACGTTTAGAAATAGTTTAAGCCACAAAAACATTACAGTGCATGCACAATTAAATTACTTTTACCAAGTTTGTATGAAAATTTATTTTGAGGAAAACAAATTTATTTTTGAAATACATTTGTCTCAATGAAAAAGTTTAAAATTTCCTAACTTTCTCCTCATGATCAATAGAGAATGAAGCTAGCTACAGTTTAAAGCATTGTGCTGATATTAAAAAATAATAAAACAAAGTGGCTCAAATCTCATGAGTAAAAAACTCATAAATGGTGCATGCACCGTTATATTAATTTGATCAATATTCTTCTTAATGCAAAAAAAAACTGAGCGATTATGGTACGACAGGTCACCGATTATTTTGGCCCGCGCTAAGTACGCTCGCTTGGTGCCGCCGCTTTGCTCCGCTGAATTAAAGATATCTTCGGTTTGCATGCTACAGTCTAAGTGTGGATTTTCATATCACCTTGACTTAACATTGAAAAATAAACAATTACAATAAAGTTTAAAACCTGTAAGTATTACTTGATTGCTTCTCATTTTATTATTCCGATTTCAATTTAAATATTATTTTCAGCTAAATGTCACCAAAAAACTCTTCTTGACGGCAAATCACATGATTCTAAATTATTTTTGCGCAAGACACGCAAATTCAATTCTTGCTTCCAAATGACGTCATTTGGGGCAACCAAAGTTTGCGATCTCGCAGCCGATGGACGTAATTTTAAAACAACATTCAAAATACAAGGTTTGATCTAGAAAACCGCTGAAAGGATTTCAAAAATTTTTGTTTCTAAAAATAGGTATACTCAATGAAAATAGCCGTCAGGACGATATGTTCGATAACTGTACCAGAAGTGTGTCAAAAAATCGTCAAGTGTGTCAAAACAATGAAATGTTCATATTTTTGGCTTAAAAACGGTAGTTTTAAGTGATAATGAGTAGTAACCTTGAATTTGTATGTGAGACCAAAAACTAGATTATTTCATTATAAGTTTGTCAAAAAAATATTGTCAGTGTGTCAAAAGAATGTTTCATTTAATTTTTACCCAATTTTTTGGGTAAAAATAAAATTAATTATTTGTATGTCATGAAATGTGATTGAACATGCAATTTGAATTTGTGAATTTTAAATATTTGCAATATTTTTGGAATTTTGAAAAAAGTTTCAATTTTTAATTTTGTAAGAATTTCCGGAATGTTTTTAGAATTTTGAAAAAGTTTAAATTTTTGTTTTTTTATAATCTTTGGAATTTTGAAAAAAGTTTGTAATTTTAATTTTTTAATTTTTTTGCAATATGTTTATAATTTTGAAAACAAGTTGAATTTTTGAATTTATGAATTTTGGATTTTATAAATATTTTTAGAATTTTGAAAAAAGCTTCAATTTTTGATTTTGTAAGAATTTTTGAAATATTTTTAGAATTTGAAGAAGTTTGAATTTTTGATTGTTTTATAATTTTTGACATTTTGTCAAAAGTTTCAAATTTTGATATTGTTATAATTTTTGCAATATTTTTAGGGGCATATACGATAAAATTTGAAGGTTTTCCAACCCTCGAACACGCAACATATAATTCACCATGCGAAAAGCACGATGTTTCTAGGTCCAGCCCACAAATTGACATTGTTTGGCCTTGTGACTTATCAATAGTGCCAATGCTAATCGAATTGGAAATTCGACAACAAGCTTAAAAATTTCTCCAAAACCCTTTAGCAATCACTTTCAAATTTTGACATGCCGTTCAATTCTCAATCCATCTAGATTCATCAGCTAGAATGCTCATGCTCTCTGTTATTCATATTTTCCAAATGGAAAAATTAAAAAATACGCTTTCTATTTTTATTACGACTCTTTGAAATTATTCTTACTAATTAAACAAAATGTACGCGCACAAACTTTTGTATAGGCGTAGCAAAGCACGCCGGGTCCCGCTAGTATATATATATATATATATATATATATATATATATATATATATATATATATATATATATATATATATATATATATATATATATATATATATATATATATATATATATATATATATATATATATATATATATATATATATATATATATATATATATAGGGTCATTCCATTGTGACATACGTAACATTTTTACCCTTTTCAACTCATACTTTTGCCTATTATTCATAAAAAACTGCTATTATGCAGGTAGGAAATATACTATCAATAAAAAAAAGCAGCAAATTAAATATATATTAAGTAATAATAACAAAATTCAGTGCTGTGACCAACGTAACAAAAAAAGTACCACAGTAAAACATACTCATGCTTTCAAAGCAATTTCTCTGAAAGTATGCCTTCAATAAATTCAAATTTAGTTTTTTTTAAAGCACAGGTTATTTGTTTTTAAATAAGCATATGTTTTTTACAAATGCTACATACAGTAGAGGTTCCCTTTAAAAAAAATTGTGTGACCAACGTAACGTGACCAACGTAACAGAAAAAAACACATAAGAAAATAATGCATTTCTAACAATAATTTTATTACTTATTTATTTTTTTCCATCTTTTAAACAATTTATTTGTTTATTTCCTATCTTTGGTATCAATAATGACGGGCAAGTTTCCAATTAGATTAATTTTTCTACACAACATAAAATTCATTGCAACTATTGAGGTTTATGTTTCCATGGAATGACCCTATATATATATATATCACTGTTTCCACGAAACGGGTAACATTTAGAAAAAAAAGTAATACCATATATAGCCGTTCTCATTATTTGATTCACAACATACATTATATATATTTTGTCATCTAGCGCGAATTTTCGTGTTTGGACCTGTTAGTAAGATCACACGTCTGCATATTGTTCAATACTACAAATTCATCATAAATGTTATTGACTCCGGCCAAGATAGACCGTTCATAATCTTTGGTATCAATAATGACGGGCAAGTTTCCAATTAGATTAATTTTTCTACACAACATAAAATTCATTGCAACTATTGAGGTTTATGTTTCCATGGAATGACCCTATATATATATATATATATATATATATCACTGTTTCCACGAAACGGGTAACATTTAGAAAAAAAAGTAATACCATATATAGCCGTTCTCATTATTTGATTCACAACATACATTATATATATTTTGTCATCTAGCGCGAATTTTCGTGTTTGGACCTGTTAGTAAGATCACACGTCTGCATATTGTTCAATACTACAAATTCATCATAAATGTTATTGACTCCGGCCAAGATAGACCGTTCATAATCGTGTGAAATAAGCAAGCAATTTATTATTTGTATTTAATTTTTAAAGTTTACATGATTATTGTTTAGTGTGATTTTTAAATGTTAATTGAAAAATAATAGGTGCAGAGAAAATCAATCATTATTATATAGATTGACTGCTGTCTCAAGTACGTAACAAAATATGAATTTATTCATTTTGCTACTAGATGTATTAAAAAAATAATGTTAGAGTAAAATTGTTTATGCGGTTTTTAAGGTTATTAATAAAATTTGACAAAGTTTTAATCAAAATTTTTTAAAGTTTCAATTTTAAGCGTTACGTACATAAGACAATTTTTTAAGTTTATCAAAATGTACGTAACAAATTAGCTTAGTTTAAAAATTAACTAGTGAATACAGTACATTTGATATTGTCAGAGTGGGTAATCTGATAAGAAATAATTTATTATTCTAAAATGACGTCTTATCCTCTACTTAAGGGAAATTCCAGTTGAAAAAAAAAACAGAAAACGTTTATCTTCTCTTATAATTGATGAAAAACGTGTTCTAGAAAGAGTTGTGAAAACTTAACCATTTTGATTTTCCTGAAACTTGGCATATAAATAGTATGGACAAAATAAAAAATACGAAAAATACAAAAATTTTTTAAAGTGCATAGTTTGAGCATAGCCTTCTTTTAAAATATATCAAATTTACAAAGAGGCATTAATTCGTGTTCTTGAGATATTTAATTTTAAAGATTTTTAGTCATACTGAAATTCTGAAATCTTTAAAATTAAATATCTGAAGAACACGAATTAACGCCTCTTTGTAAATTTGATATATTTTAAAGGAAGGTTAGAACTATATTAAAAAAAAAAGTTAAAGTTTTATTGATTTTAAAATTTTTTGTTAATGGAAGTTGTTTGAAAAAATGAAGAAAAATTCGAATTTCAGCCGTACTAAAAATCTTTAAAACTAAATATCTCACGAACAAGAATTTTAGCCTCTTTGTAAATTTGATATATTTTAGAGTAAGGATAAAACTATTTTCAGAAAAAAAATTAATTAAATTCCAATTGATCTTTGACCCTAGCGCCATCTTTAAAAAAGTTTTTTTAATATTTTTATTTAAAAATTAATTATAAAAACAATAAATTAATTTTTTTTTCAAACGTCTATCATCTATCAAACAAAAAAAAGTTTGATGAAATCGGTATAGCCGTTCTTGAGCAATTTAATTTCAAAGTTACATCGGATTGGCAGATCATGCATGTTGGGGTAAAACTATGCGCTTTAAAAACATTTTAAAATAAGCTATATTTTTTGTTTTGTCCATACTACTTATATGCCAAGTTTCAGGAAAACCAAAAACGGTAAAAGCTCGAAATGTAGAAGTTGACTCTGCTGAACAATTTGCAGAAGCGGCAACAGATACTGTTCAAAAAATTAAAATATTTTATGTGGATAAGGATACTGTTCTCAACACTCGCAAGCTATTGTCTGAACGATGGCCATGATGTACGTAGTATTCCTCACATTCAATCAAAACATCACTTTGAAGTTACTTTGGATGTTGCAAATGGTGATTATTTTTTATTGGCTTCACAAACCGCTAAATCCCCCAAGTTAATTAAAATCAAGATTACAAATAATATTTAAGTGATTTAAACATTTCCTTTAAGATACTAATTGAATTTCGAGTATATTTTTTATCGGTGTCTTTGAACGTAACGCTTTGAGACATGTACGTAACGCTAGTTTTTTAATTTTACGTTTGAAAATGTTGAATTAAAGGTTAAATAAAAGCATTAAAAATAAGTGCGTTTCTTTTACTTTCAGATACTATTTCTGGTTTTTGTATAAACGTCAAACATTCGATAAATTTTTATAAATAAACAAACTTCCAAAAAAGGCGGTCCTTTTTTGTCTTATGTACGTAACGTCCTTTTTTTAAGTTTAGTTAAACAAAAATTTTGTTTTAAAAAAACCTTTTTTACTAGTTGAAAGTAATGATAAAATGCCAAAAAAATGATATGTTAAAAAATTTTTATAAAAATAATGTCGCTCATCAAGCAATTTTTAGAGCGGTTGATTGTCTTTGTACGTAACATGGAAACTGTCATATATATATATATATATATATATATATATATATATATATATATATATATATATATATATATATATATATATATATATATATATATATATATATATATATATATATATATAATATATATATATATATATATATATATATATATATATATATATATATATATATATATATATATATATATATATATATCAAAAAAAAAGTTTTACCTTCCTCTACTTTGTGCTAAATCATCAAATTGTATTCCTGTATTATCCTCAATAATTTCAGCACCATAATTTCGTTTATTTTGTAATGATGCTGTCATGATGACTGCATAGATACAGATTAGTTTTCCTGAAAAGAAAATTGCTTGAATTAATTGTGAACCATTACGGTTTAATTAAATTTTTTAGATTTAGGAAACTAATTTACTATAACGAAAACTATACATACGAAAACGACGGAGTTTAAAAGATTTAAAAAATGCTGATTAAAATGTATGCAATTCAAACAAGTTGTAGAGAAGAAAGTAAGAAGCTACAACCCCGTAGAGAGAATAGTAGAAGAAAATGCGCTGAGATTGAAAGTTTAAAACAAAATAGCAATCAAACAATTCCTGTCAACAGATAAATGTTCTAAAACAGTAACCTTATACAAAAATCTAGGTTATTCAGCACAAAGAATAGAGTGTCCTACAAACAACGATCCCAACAATGTTCTAGATTTTTTCACTGAAGATCAATATTTATATCTGAAACGCGTCTGAGTTTATATCTTAAAAAATAAGTTTTATGTAAAATAAAATATTTTTATTAAATTATTATATTTAATAATTGATTAAATACATCAGGTTTTATTAAGTATTCCACAACTTTATTGTTTTACAACAACAATACAGCAAACAATATTCCTATATAGAATATTCTTCCAATAGCTCAAAAACTCTTGCGGTTGATTGTAGAAATTTTTAAACGTAGCCTCCAAAATAATACATAAAATGTTTTTATTAAATAACACATAAACCTTTATTCAAAACTAATTTTCATTTAAAATAATGACATTCCACTTAATCATTTACACTATCGCAATCTAATTTAAATTATAACTTTACACTATCGCAGACTAATATAAACTAATTCTCATTTCGCAAAAACGAATACCATATATATGTTCTAATTTCTCAAATATTCAAGGTAAGCCCACATTGTCTTTACAAAGAAAACTCGAAAAATTTATTTAACGTTTTTGAATTGTCCCTTTTTCTCGGAAAGGATGTGACGTTGATTTTACTTTTTAAATATTGTATAGGGAAAATTGAGGTTGAAGACAATATTTTTTTGTATTTAATTGTGATTATGTAGAATCGTAATTCGTAACATTACTCTCCACCTAAGCCTGTTCGTCCCTTCGCTGTTAAAAATTTCTTCTTGTTCCTTTTTTCTAGATCGGCTCACCTTGATGACTCTAGTTTCCCATTCTTTTTTACGTCCTCCTTATGTGTTCCGTTTGATTATTGCACCCTTTTGCATGTCTGAATCATCCCTATTTTTCCTGTTTCCGGCTGCGATTTTCCTGTTCCTGATTGAAGCCCTTTAAGTTGCTCACTTCTTTATGCACTCGTCTTTGTTTCCTTTTAAACTTCATTTCAAATTCCACTTAATCTATTTACACTATCGCAATCTAATTTAAACTATAACTTTACATTATCGCAGTCTAATACAAACTAATTCTCATTTCGCAAAGAGGAATACCACGTATATAATTCTGTTTAATTTCTCAAATATTCTAGGCAAATCCAAATTTTCTATACAACGAAAACTCTGGAAATTTATTTAACGTTTTTGCTTTGTCCATTTTCTATGGAAACAATGTGTCTTTGATTTTACTTTTGAAATATTGTATAGGGGAAATTAAGGTTGAATACAATTTTAAATTCAAGATTTTTATCTATACGATAGCAATGGATCTAACCATTATGTAGTTTAGAAATATAAATCACTAGAAATGAGTGTATTCAATTAAATAGAATGAAAAATTGCTTTGAAAAACGAAAGATCCGTAACAAATGTTTTATCTCAATTCCAGTCGGTTCGGAAATCGAACCAAATAAACTCTTGACTTTAAATTAATTAGTGGCCATTCTCCACTAGTTGTGATTTGTCTCCCATATTCGTAGATCTATAATGTTCTTCATTCAAGTCGATCGTTAAGTTAAGTCGATCGCCCAAAAACAAATTTTTATCTCGTCGCTGGTCGAGTTGGTTAAATGGTTAACCAATAACTCTGATCAGAAGGACGCCGGTTCGATTCCCGAACTGACCGAAATTGCCGAAATTGAGATAAAACATTTGTTACGGATCTTTCGCTTTTCAAAGCAATTTTTCATTCTGTTCAATTGAGTACATTCATTTCTAGTGATTTATAATTCTAGAATACAATTTTGTTTTGCATTTTAATGCGATTATGTACAATCGTAACAATATTATATGATCCTGAACATTTTCTTTTAGAAAAATAACGGCAAAAAATTCAAAATCGATCTAAACATGCGTGTTTTTAAAATTTTCTTTTATTAATGTATGAAAGGAACACATGTTAGCATTTGTCTAGCATTTTGTCAAACTTACAGGATCCTTACGGTCCTGATTTACAAGTCATCTTAAGGTTAAAACGTCATCTTAAGGTTAAAAAAATTCAAAACGCAAAACTGTTTAATTCATGTCAATTAATTCCAATACGTAAATACACAAAACTCTAACTAAATTTCCAAAATTTAATTTGTTTAGGCGAATTCACGCGGTGCTTGCCAGATGACAAAATACAATATTAGATCAATTTCAGACAAGTTCAGCAAATTTTTGTTAAATTTTGACTTGACCACTTTTAATTTTAGTGGGGTGGGATAGCAGAAAATTAGTAGGTTTCTGGCTACCAGCATGAAACTTACCACACTTTGGCTTAATGTGTGTTAGATCAAAATTCTGCCCAGACCCCATTGTTCAGACCCCCTGGTTCAAAATGGCGGCCAAAATGGCGATGCAACTAGTTTAAAAAGAAAATTTGCTGAAATCGGCCATGTTTGATATCATTTAATATGCTTAAGGGTTATATATCTTGTTATTTTTGTCAATTCCTTAATTTTTTGTCAATTCCTTAACCCTTTGTTGCATCATGTCCACTCTAGTGGACAAAAGTTTAAATTTTTTTGCTCTTCCGTAAATGCCTTAACAAATTTAATTCCCATGTTTATTCATTCTATATCATTTGAGCTTTCAACTATTGATCGTAGATGGCAGCACCTCATATAATACCTCTCATATTATTTTAAATAAATGATTGTGGGGTGGGATAGCAGAAAATTAGTAGGTTTCTGGCTACCAGCATGAAACTTGCCACACTTTGGCTTAATGGGTGTTAGATCAAAATTCTGCCCAGACCCCATTGTTCAGACCCCTGGCTCAAAATGGCGATGCAACTAGTTTAAAAAGAAAATTTGCTGAAATCGGCCATGTTTGATATCATTTAATATGCTTAAGGGTTATATATCTTGTTATTTTTGTCAATTCCTTAATTTTTTGTCAATTCCTTAACCCTTTGTTGCATCATGTCTACTCTAGTGGACAAAAGTTTAAATTTTTTTGCTCTTCCGTAAATGCCTTAACAAATTTAATTTCCATGTTTATTCATTCTATATCATTTGAGCTTTCAACTATTGATCGTAGATGGCAGCACCTCATATAATACCTCTCATATTATTTTAAATAAATGAGTAAAAAAATTTGTTGAGAAGCTCATTTTCATTCAGTTCTCATGGATGTCCGCTATGATGGAGTGGAGCATTTCCCTCGACAAACTGCAAATACAGCTCAAAGATGACGGAGCTATGCTCCAGAAAATCTTCTTACTCTTGCATCAAATGTAAGTGTATTTGTGCATTGATGGAAAATCTGACTGTTTTTATCGTTTTCATCACTGAAATCGTTAAAAAAATAACTATAAAAATATATATATGCATACTATGTATATGCATGGTGTCCACTGTGGTGGACAAATTGTAGCAATTAATTAAAACGAAATTTGAATAAAATAAATTTTTTAATTACTTCTGAGGCTATTTTAAATGGAAAAAACACAAACATTTTCTTTTAACTTCTCCAGATTATTTGTATGCAACAAAGGGTTAATCGTAATTCCTTAATTTTTTATTGCAATGAATTGTTGAACTACAGTAGCTGTCAAAATGTCCAGAAAACGTAAAATTCAGTTTGGGGATCTGAAGGATGCATCATCGCCTCCGTTATCTCTGCAGCCAATGATCTCTTGGGAACTCTGTTTTCTGTGTCAAGATGATTCCGGCTTGCCCTTAATTCATACAGCTGATATTGGCAATCTGTGTCTGAATCGTTAAAAAGTTTTAGTGATCACGGACTACTTCCCAAAACAGTCCGACTGCAACAGTTAGATGAAGGAGAGGCGGTGGATTTGATTTTTGATTTTGGTTTAATTATCAGTTATCACTTTATTTCATTGTTTTTCATTTTTATTCTTGTATTTTTTCCATTACTCCGCTATTTTGTATGTTACTTAGGGTCCCACATGGGTCCAGTATTAAATGATATCAAACATGCCCGATTTCAGCAAATTTTCTTTTTAAACTAGTAGCATCTCTATTTTGGCCGTCATTTTGAACCAGGGGTTCTGAACAATGGGGTCTGGGCAGAATTTTGATCTAACACACATTAAACCAAAGTGTGGAAAGTTTCATGCTGGTAGCCAGAAACCTAATAATTTTACCAAAAAAGGAACTATCCCATCCCAATATTTTGATTATTTTTTGTTTCTAGATAGTCTTTCATAAATAAAAAATACAAGTCCTCTTAGAATTTGTTTTTCCAGTCTTCACAGGGTGCCTCTTAATATATATATATATGTATATATATATATATATATATATATATATATATATATATATATATATATATATATATATATATATATATATATATATATATATATATATATATATATATATATATATATATATATATATATATATATATATATATATATTGTAATAAACTTCGTCCAGAATGGGTTAATTTAATTTAATCACAAATAACCAATACGTTCCGCCTAAATGTTTTCTACATTCTATGGCAAATCAAAAGTTAACTCCCTTTAACAAATACATTTTGCATAAATTAAATTTGAGTTCGCTAATACAAATGCAAGTATGAATGAAAACAGGGGTGGCCTATTCAAGATGTACGGACTACGTAGTATTGATTTCTAGTGGATTATAGAAGTTTCGATTTATTTATTTTTCGATATAAATAAGCGAACGAAAATATCAGATAGTCAGTTTTACTTTTGCAATTAAAAGTGTTAATAAATATTCGCAAGTATAAGGAATAATCGGTGGTACTTGAGCCTGGGTACTAATAGTGAAAGAATCTGAACTTAGTGGAATAGTAAATACAGATTTTACGATTCCGAATATTATTGATTCAAATTGTGGAAAAGCGGTGAAGTTTATCGTACATAAATTGGAGACCCTGGAATTTATTGTAAGGAAAAACGGAAGCTGCTGTAATTTGATGACAAATAAAGTTTGAGATTCTGTGAACTAAAGATCTGTCTTTTTACTGTCGTATTTGCTCAATAATCTAAAAGAACCAACGAAGAGTCGTTACAGTGGTGTCAGAAGTGGGATTATTGAAACAATGGTCAAGACAGTAAATATTAGTGATCTCAGCCAGACCCAGCTGAAGGATGAGTTGAAGAAAAGGAATGCTCCAATCCATGGAACGAAGGCAGAACTTGCATTCCGGCTGCGTAAAGTTTTAGAAGAAGCAGGCCAAAACACAGAGGTCATAGAAATAGAGTCGGATGAAGCTCTGGTTCAGAATGCCCCAGCAATTGATCCGATGATGGTGTTGATGAAAGAAATGATGGCACAGCAACAACAACAAAAAGTAGAGCAACAACAATAACTTGCTGATATGATGGCCCGACAAGAGAAACAGGCAGCAGAACAAAATGTACAGCAACAACAACAACTTGCTGATATGATGGCCCGACAAGAAAAACTGGCAGCAAAACAAAAAGTAGAGCAACAACAACAATTTGCTGATATGATGGCCAAACAAGGAAACAACCAACAACAACAATTTGCTGATATGATCGCCAAACAAGGAAACAATCTGATGGCCCGACAAGAGAAACTGGCAGCTGATATGATGGCAAAGCAAGAAAGTCTACGTGAAGTAATCGAGTCACGTGTATCCAGTGCGAAGGTTAAAATCAACCACATGGAAAGGGAGCTGCGGAAAGTTACCGAAGAACATGAAGAGAAACTACGCAATCTTTCGAGTGAATTACGCCAAGAAATAGCACAAGGTAAGTCAGGTAACATGATCAATCCATCAACTACTTCAGCTCCAGCTAGAGTAAAAACACCCGCATTTGATGGATCTACATCGTATCAGATATTTAAGATGCAATTTGAGATAGCAACAACTGGGGTTGATCACCAGCAAAAAGCAAACGCTCTTATATTGGCATTGAAGGGACCTGCTGCTGAAATTTTGCAGACACTATCAGCGACAGAGCGTGATTACTGCAGGCTAATGGAGGCCTTAGAAGTAAGATATGGGGAAAGTCATATGCAAGCTCTCCATCGCATGCAGCTCAGAACACGAAAACAAGGAGTCAGCGAAACTTTGCAAGAATTAGAGGCTGACATTGTGAGACTGGTAAATCTGTCATACCCGAACTATAACGCTGAACATCGAGACGAACTGGCCGCCGATACATTTATCAACGCTCTTCGAGATGTACAAATGAGAAATCAGCTGTATCTAAGCGGGAAGAAACTACCTACGGAAGTCTTAGCATTGGCCCTACAAATGGAAGCTGGAAAAAGAGTGTTTGCCTTAGATAGAGTACGTAAGATGGAAGTTGCTGAAGAGCCAATAAAAGCAGCACTCGATGAAGTGATCATGCGTGTCAAAAGTTTGGAAGATAAACCTGAACGAAATCAACGAAGTAGATCTAGCAGAGTAAGATGCTGGAATTGTGGGCAGTTAGAGCACATCAGACGGGAATGCAAAACACGAGTAGCAGCAAAAGAAGGAGTAGTTCCAGTCCAGATGATGAACCTATCAAACAGGCAAGTGGATGTCAAAAAGGAAGGAGAGTTGAACACCGTAAGAAAAGGATACAAAGGGAATGCAAAACACTAATAGCTGCAAAAGAAGGAATAGTTCCAGTCCGGTTGATGAATCTTTCAAACAAGCAAGTGGATATCAAAGAGGCAGGAGATTTCCACGTTGAACACCGTAAGAAAGGGATACATTGTAACGCTGACGATCTTTCAAGAAAACCCTGTATTGAGGAGCGCAAGTCATGTAGCAGGACTGAGAGAAGTCAAGCAATGAAGGTGAAACAAATTAAGTTCCAAACTCCTGACGATTGGTGTACCGAGGCATTTAAAAGAGAGCAGCTAAAGGATCCAGCTATGGCTCCAATATTGAAATGGAAAACCGAGGGATGGCGACCGGAGTGGAAAGAGGTAGCACCTTTAAGTACGGAGGTGAAATGCTACTGGGCGCAATGGGACTCACTATTTATGGACAACGAGATGCTAAAAAGAAAATGGGAGTCCGCTGATGGAAAGAAAGTGTTAGAGCAACTGGTGTTGCCATCAAGTCGAGTAGAAGAGGTACTGGGAAAGCTGCATGGAAGTATTTCTGGAGGACACCTGGGAGTCAATAAAACCCTGGCTAAAGTAAGGGAGAGGTTTTATTGGGTAAGGTATCGAACCGACGTAGAGCAATGATGTCGGCGATGTGATACTTGTGCGGCGAGCAAAGGACCAAAGACTAGAACTCGAGGAGAGATGCAGCAGTACAATGTGGGCGCCCCAATGGAGAGAATTGCTGTAGACATCGCGGGGCCATTTCCGGAAACTACAAAAGGTAACAAATACATCATGGTGGTCATTGATTACTTTACATAATGGCCGGAAGCTTATGCAATACCGAACCAGGAGGCAGTTACGGTCGCTGAAACATTAGTCAATGAATTTGCAGATATGGAACACCGCTCGAGTTGCATACGGACCAGGGAAGGAATTTCGAATCTCAATTGATGGAAGAGCTGTGCAGAACACTCGACATTAGAAAAACACGAACTACACCTATGAACCCGCAGTCGGATGGCATGGTAGAACGATTCAACCGAACCATGGAAGAACATTTGTCAAAGGTAGTAGAAGCCAACCAAAGAAATTGGGACAAGGATCTTCCGTTATTCTTGATGGCCTATCGTAGCGCAGTGCACGATACGACAAGTGAAACGCCAGCGAATATCATGTTCGGAAGAGAACTACATCTTCCTAGTGACATCGAGTTTGGCATCCCTGGAGGTCTGGTATCCACGAAAACAGATTATGTGGGACAACTAAGGGAGAAGATGAATAAAATCCATCAGCAGGTTCGAGACCACATTAAGATTGCCAGTGACAAAATGAAAACCAGGTACGACATAAATGCAAATAGTGGCGGTTTTCAAGAAGGAGAATCGGTATGGCTATACAACCCCAGAAGAACTAAGGGAAGATCACCCAAGCTGCAGCCAGATTGGAAGGCCCATATAAAATAATCAAACGAATTAATGATGTTATCTACCGCATACAAAAGGGACCCCGTACCAAGATGAAAGTGATACATCTGCAAAGGTTGGCACCGTACCAAGGTAACAGCACCAATGCGATAGCTGATATTGTTCGGGACGAACAAAACTAAATGGAGGGCAGTGTAATAAACTTCGTCCAGAACGGGTTAATTTAATTTAATCACAAATAACCAATACGTTCCGCCTAAATGTTTTCTACATTCTATGGCAAATCAAAAGTTAACTCCCTTTAACAAATACATTTTGCATAAATTAAATTTGAGTTCGCTAATACAAATGCAAGTATGAATGAAAACAGGTGTGGCCTATTCAAGATGTACGGACTACGTAGTATTGATTTCTAGTGGATTATAGAAGTTTCGATTTATTTATTTTTCGATATAAATAAGCGAACGAAAATATCAGATAGTCAGTTTTACTTTTGCAATTAAAAGTGTTAATAAATATTCGCAAGTATAAGGAATAATCGGTGGTACTTGAGCCTGGGTACTAATAGTGAAAGAATCTGAACTTAGTGGAATAGTAAATACAGATTTTACGATTCCGAATATTATTGATTCAAATTGTGGAAAAGCGGTGAAGTTTATCGTACATAAATTGGAGACCCTGGAATTTATTGTAAGGAAAAACGGAAACTGCTGTAATTTGATGACAAATAAAGTTTGAGATTCTGTTAACTAAAGATCTGTCTTTTTACTGTCGTATTTGCTCAATAATCTAAAAGAACCAACGAAGAGTCGTTACAGTATATATATATATATATATATATATATATATATATATATATATATATATATATATATATATATATATATATATATATATATATATATATATATATATATATATATATATATATATATATATATATATATATATATATCAGTGGCGGATTATCAAACAAGTTTTAAGGCAACCGCACCAGGGCCCCGCGATTCAGGGGCCCCAAGCATAAGCAAAAAAGAAACTAAAACCAGACAAGTTTGAAATATATTTATTTTCAGGCATTAAAATTACATTTTTTTTTGTATTTAAGTGTCTATAATTTCATCGAATTTAATTTCGTCCAAAATTTCATTGTTAATAGAAAGAATGGATAAATCGTTCAAACGATCATTACTCATAGTATTATGCAAATAACTTTTGATTAACTTCAGTTTTGAAAATGATCGTTCGCCTATAACATTATCGACAAACATGCATAAAAACATTCGTAATAAAATATCGATATTCGGAAAAGTGGTGGAAAGATTATCATTGAACATTGTTTTGTACATCGATTCATAATTTAAATTATCAAATGTGAAATAATTTTTGGCAAATTGACATTCGTCAATCAATTGATTTGCAGTGAGATCTTTTGGGTATTTTGCGGTTATTAATCTGCAAGAATTAGCAATCTCTTCATCACTCATTAAATTTAGATGTATCAAAAACGAGTACTATCTAGATCTTTATAATCTTTAGCACGCTCTCTCAGATTGAAAAGAAAAGCCTTTATAATTGGCTTGAACAACGATTTTTCAAGATGGTCTTTTTGTTCCTCTAGACAAAGTGTTTGTGACGTTGAGCAAGTTTGAATATTATTTGCGGTTTGAATATTAGATGAAACAGAATTTAAAAGGCATCAAAAGGCATCATCAAAAATTTTGTTGTAATCTTTATTTTCCAAATCTGTAACTATTAAATCAAACAGTTTTTTCTCACCGTGACAGTTAAATTAGATTTTTGTAATGCTCGATTCACAAAATTAAACTTGGTTAGTACACTTTTCCAGAGGACAAGCATCAAAATATTTTCGAATTGACATAGTTTTTTTATCAAACCTGTTACCACCGCTTTGTTATCGTCACTGAAGCTTTCCTCATGTAGGAAAGATTTTAAAACATGCAACACTTTTAAATAACAAGAATGTAAAACATGAACTGATTCGTATCTAGCTGACCATCTTGTTCCAGTTGCTCTCTCTAACATGTATTCGCTATTTTCGGTTAATTGTTCTTGTAATCGATTCCATCGAAAAGGGGAATATACGAAAAATCCATAAAGTTTTTCAACCATATTAAAAAACTTAGTTGCAGCAGTATTGCCAGAAACACTATATTTACCGACTAAATTTAATGAATGAGCAGAGCAAGGGACAAAAATTGCTGTTTCATTTGTTTGACGAATCAATCTTTGTAGGCCACCATAAATACCTGCCATATTGTAAGCGTTGTCATATGACAGGCCTCTACAATTATCAATGTTTATTTCGTTTTCATTGTGGAATTTCATAATGATGTAAAAAAGATAATTCGATGTATGACCTTCGATTTCAATAAATGAAATAAATCGTTCACAAATGGTATTACTTTTAACATATCGAACACAAAAAGACAACTGGTCTGTATGGCTCACATCCTGAGTGGAATAGACACTAAACGAATAATATCGAGACTCTATAATTTCCGTAACAATGTGATTTTTAACATGTTTTGCCATGATAGAGATGAATTCTTTACAAATTGTGCTTGAAAGATACGATGCTTTTCCTAAAAATATTTCGAATAATAAAAAAAAATCATTTGTCAATGTTACATGAAAAGAGTGTACCTTTTCCTTTATTGCCAAAACGAGAAATATGTTCTTGTAAAAAGGTCAAATTAAGGGCCAAATTTTAAAATTTAGCCAATAATTCAAGAGATCCAAGAAAGTTTCCATTTTGTTTTGATCTTAAAATTTCATCGTGACCACGAAAAGCAAGTCCTCGTGATGCAATTTTAGTTGTATTATTAAAAGATTTCTCTAAAGTAAGTTCATTTTTGATACGCATTTTGTATGTAAAATTATTGGTCATGTGATACTTAGACAGTTCATGCTTCGAAATGTGATGAATTATTCCAATTATTGAATCTTTTTAATGAAAATGCTTGCGATTTTCCATTCAAATCACCAAATATACGGCATACAAAACAAAAAACTGCTTCGGCTGACTGTGAATAGATTAGCCAATCTCGTTTAATTTTTGTTGCATTTGTGGAGTTTTCTATAAAAATGAAACTCCGTGAATTTTCGACCATATTTTCCAGCATTTTTCATTGCATCTATGTTTTGACACGCAAAGGCACCTAAGAAACTAACTTTATTTTCGATCAAAAGTTTACAATGTGAGCGAGCAATGAGTATTGCAAATTTGTGAGAAAATAAAATTCATTAAACACGAAAGCAATACGACGTTTTACTCTTCCGACAGAGAAGCATGTTTTAATTTAAAAATAAAATTCATTGATAAAATAAATAAAACGAATAAAGAGGACATCTTTATAGTAAATGAGGACGGAGGACCTTCTTGCACCAAAGGAGGACGGTCCTACCGAAAAGAGGACACAAAATAATCTATTGACTGATCACTATAAAAAACTAATCGATCAAATTAAGCATGGAGTGAAACTCGACCATAACATTGAGTTAATTGAGAATACAACAGGTGAAAAACTTGTACTTGTTGAACGCCTATGTAAAAAAAATCATGTAAAACCCTGCCTTTATTGAAATGCAACTAATCGTCCAAATTTCAAAGGAATCGATCCAGTACTTAAGGAGATTACCTATTTTGAACAAACGAACATCTACATTTTTATTTATATAGAAGAAGATAGAAGATAGAAGAAGATAGATAGAAGAATATTTATTGAAATTCTATTAAAAGTTTATTGCAACACTAATCTTTATAAAATTGTTTGTGTTTTTTTTTACTGAAAATAATAATTAAAAGTATTCTTTTTACTAATTTTTTTTTTTTTTTTTTTTTTTTAATAAAATGTGTTGTGTAATAGGGTTTAGAATATGTGTCACAACAACACATAAATACCTTTTAAGACCTAGGTCTAGACCTGGGTCCCACAACAACTGGCGTTCTGAGGTGTAGATTAACGCTTTTTTTAAACATCTGTGGGTTGAAGCCACCTGAGACTAAGTGTTCCGGCAAACTATTCCATTTGTACGCAGTTCGGACAAAGAAGTCTCTCTGCGATCTGCCAGTATGACAGCGCGGGATCTTTACCGTTTCACTGGTTGCGGCAGCCGATTGCCGAGTGGAACGGGGGTAAGAATAAGTTTGAGGCATGATGCCGCTGATTTCATCTGAGCACTGCTGATGACGATATTTGTAAAAATATTTGTGCTTGAGAGGTACGACGTTCTTCATAAAAATATCCCAATTACAATCACTTTTATCATTTCATTAAGTTTTCTTCAGATGTCGCATACCTTTTCCTTTGTTGCCAAATTTATCACTATGCTCTTTTAAGAAAGTATCAAATTTAGCCAAAAGCTCAAGAGCTCCAAGAAAGTTGCCATTGTGATTCGAGCCCAGAGTTTCATCACTCTCGGAAGTTCGGCATTAAAACTTTTGTTTTTTATTTATTACTTCGGTCTGAAAGACCTAGTTACTTCGGTCTGAAAGACCTAAGTATTACATTCATGAGCCAAAAGTGAAATTCTTACCCCCACTTTTTTTGGCATTTCTCAACGTTTTAGGACCTACTGATTCTAAAAAAGCAACAAAAAAAATGTATGTCTGTCTGCCGGCCCTCTGTCCGGCCGTCCGGCCGTCATTCCCTACGCTGCAGGGAAAACCACTGGAGGGATTTCAAAAATTTTTTTTTCTAAAAATAGGTATACTCAAGGGACAGGTCCAAAAGGACGCTGTGTTCGATAACTGTACCGACCGGAAGTGTGTCAAAAAAATCATTATGTGTGTCAAAAATAGCTAATTTTCATATTTTTGGCTTAAAAAACGTTCATTTTAAGTGATTACGAGTAGGAACATTAAATTTGGAGAAATCGGGAGGGTCGGGTTTGGTATGTGAGATCAAAAACTAGATTATTGCATTATAAGTTTGTCAAAAAAATGTTGTCAAATGTGTCAAAAGAAAGATTTGTATTTATTTTTTTACCCAATTTTTTGGAAAAAAAATAAAATTAATTGTTTGTTTGAAATGAAGTTTTATTATTATTATTGAGAATTATGGCACTATAAGTTTGTCAAAAAAATGTTGTCAAGTGTGCCAAAAGATTTTTATTTATTTTTTTACCTAATTTTTTGGAAAAAATAAAATTGTTTGTTTGAAATGAAATTTTATTATTATTATTGAGAATTATGGCATTATAAGTTTGTCAAAAAATGTTGTCAAGTGTGTCAAAGGTTTTTATTTAATTTTTACCCAATTTTTTTAGAAAAAAATAAAATTAATAGTTTATATGACATGATATTTTATTATTATTATCGGGAATTATGGCATTATAAGTTTGTCAAAAAATAATGTCAAGTGTGTCAAAAAATGATTTCATTTATTTTTTTAGCCCATTTTTTGGAAAAAACAATGTAGCTGTTTTTATGACGTAAATGTAATTTAGAATGAAATTGGACATGGAAATTTTTGAGTTTGTTATAGTTTTTGAAATATTTTTGGAATTTTGGAAAATGTTTGTATATTTGAATTTGGAATAATTTTTGCAATATATTTAGAATTTCGGCAAAAGTTTTAATTTTTGATTTTGTAAGAATTTTTGGAATATTTTTAGAATTTTGAAAAAATTTTAATTTTTGATTTTATTATAATTCATGGAATTTTGAAAAAATTTTCAATTTTTGATTTTGTAATAATTTTTGCAATATTTTTAGAATTTTGGAAAAAGTTTGAATTTTTAAGAATTTTTGAAATATTATTGGAATTTAGAAAAAGTTTAAATATTTGATTTTATGCTAATTTTTGGAATATTTTTGGAATTTTGAAAAAGTTTGATTTTATTTAATTTAACAATATTTTTGGAATTTTGATTATAATTTTCCGGCAACGTATTGATGTTTCGTGTTAGTTTTGTAATAAATTTCTAAACAGAGATAAAAAATACTTTTACTTCAACAAAGAGTTATGTTTGATATACATCGCTGCCCTAAACTAAAAACCATGTCCCCATGAAAGTATTTTGCTGAAAACTATAAACAAATCCTTAACCCAGAACGAAGTCTTGATATCTCAGAGCTGTGAGATTTCAGCCCCTCCATATTTTATTTAAAATATTCGAATAGATTATTGCTTTTAGATTGCAAAATAGAGAAATCGAAAATTTTATTTGGAATTATTTATTTGAGAATCTGAGAAAACAATGGAATCCATAGTTAAAAACTGCTGCAAGAGTATCGTTTGAACTAGAGAATCAATTCATGATACACATTGAATATTCTCTATTTCAGAGATTTTTTAAGGGTGTAATTGTTATCGTTTTTCCTGTTCTGATTTCAGACATGCAGTTTTGAATCATCAAAAAATCAGTTCTGTTTTTTAGCCATCAAAAATGAATTTTTGAAAATACTTTAATTTACTAGGGTTTTTTTCGAAGCTGATGACCGTTTTATTTAGTAATCAATTTTGGAAAATGAGGATAAAGGGCCCCCAAAAATTTACCCGCACCAGGGCCCCCTGAACTCTTAATCCGCCACTGATATATATATATATATATATATATATATATATATATATATATATATATATATATATCAGGGTTGTTAATATACACGTATAAAACGCTTATACGTTACACGTATAATACGTGACGTATAAAACGTATATAACGTATAAAACGTATAACATGTTTTTGTTTTTGAAATTCATTCATAAGAAATTAAAAATAGTTCTTACGTCAGATATTAATTATATTTTTAATTTTTGTACTCAGTAAAAGAATAATTAGGTAGTTATAAATTATTTATATATTTTATAATTTATAAAAAAAACTATTTGTTTGGAATTTTCTTTTCTAATTCTTTCGAATAGGTCCTTTGAACCTCTATATTAAAATAATAAAAATAAACAATTAATGTTTTATACAAATTCTTAAAAAGCAAACAAAAATTTTAGTCTGTGTACTGACCGGCCTGCCAACCAACCGTAACAACCCATGAAAACTACTAGAGCGATTTTAAAATTTTTTGTTTCAGAAAATAGCTTTCATCATTGATAAGAACCGCAGGGACGAATCGGAAAATTGTATAAAAAATGGTATATTTATTTTGCTTAAAAACGTTTAAATGATATTGAGCAGTAAGATTGAATGGAGAGAAATCTTGAAAGTTGGCGTTTGAATGTAAAACCAGGAGCTTGATTATTATAAGTGTGTCAAAAGAATGATGAATGAAATAAATTAATTTTGATTCCAAATTTTTTTGACAAACATTTACTTAATGGGAAACATTTTGGATTAGAAACGTTTAGCCCATAATAGCTATTTATGTATTAAGGGTATAAAGTATGTCTTTTCTGCTTGAGAGTGAAATTGTTGCTCGAGGCGTTAGCCGAGAGAAACAATCACTCGAAAGCAAAAAAGATATTTTATGACTGAATTGCATACAAGATTTTTTGTACGAGTAAGATTCTGTACTATTTGCATAAATAACAATGCATATATTTACACAAAATAGTAAAATATTTATTTAGAAAATTATTTTATCCAAGCAGTTTTTGGAAATAACAACTTTAAGTATTGTTATTTCAATTTAAGGCATTATTATTTCAATTTTGGCATTGTTATTTCAATAGAAAAAAGGGCCTGCTTTACGAACACTTTTTGAACCCCAAAAGTGCATTTGACGGTTTACTCGTACAAAAAATTAATTATTTGGTATCATGAAATGTTATTGAATTTATGAAATATGGTTCAATCCAGCTTCAACTACTCTCTATCTAATAAGGCTTTTAAAATATTATGTTGTTGCAGAATAAAAGTCGTTTTTTTCATAGCAATTAGGGAAATTATCAGGGATTTTTAGGGAGATGTTTTAAAGAAATTTTGTTGTGTGAATCCGGGTTGAACCACATCTAATTAATAGGTACAGTTTCAAAATATCACGTTGTTGCAGCAAATATTGTTTTTATGCAAAAGTTGTAATAGTTAAAATATGTATTTACGTCAAACGGAAAAGTATAGTGAGAAGTTTATTGAGTGAATTCAATTTTGGTCATTGATGTAATATAGGTACGGTTGGAAATGTCAAATTGTTGCAGACTAAATTTTTTATATTATATTTTGAAAATGTGGAAAGTTTTCTGAACTAACAGGAGTATTGGGTAAGAAACTATCATGACGACGCTATATTTTCTAAGGCAACTGTTCCTATTAGTCCAGAAAACTAAGCTGTATAAATATTAAATATCACGAGTACGATGAATAATACGCCCGCGATAATTTTATATAAATGTATTTTTATCGACTAAGGATTTTACTTTTATACGGTATAGAACGTATATAATTGTGTGTTTTATACTATACGTTTTATACGTTTTATACGTACGTATAATACGTGTTTTATACGTTACCGTATTATACGTTACAACCCTGATATATATATATATATATATATATATATATATATATATATATATATATATATATATATATATATATATATATATATATATATATATATATATATATATATATATATATATATATATATATATATATATATATATATATATATATATATATATATATATATATATATATATATATATATATATATTAGGGTGTTCCTTAGTCATATGAGGAAAAAAAAATTACAATATATTTTTGGTCTCACCCCCTAAATTGATGTGTATACATATAAAAATGAACTGTAAGAAAAAATTTAACCCGTGCCGACTTGTAGTTGAACTTTGGCTTAAGAGTCATTCCATATGAAATCATCGAAAAAAAAGAAAAATTGTTGCTGCACTATTTTATATGTTACTCAAACTTTGTGGAAATGTTCTTTAGAGTTCATATAATCAAAATCCACAAGGATTTAATTTTCGCACGCGCCACTTCCGGTCCACACAAAATTAAGCACTTGAAAAGTCGTATTTTTGTGTTTTGCGGTTTTAGCTGTAATACTTTTTCTATTAAAGATATTGATTCGATCAATGTGGTATTATAAAGCTGAAAAATGGTAGTTTCTAAAACAAAAATAAAAATGTAAGAAACTGTAAGCTGTAAGAAAGAAGCTGTAAGCTGTAAGAAACAAATGGCTATATAATGTTGGCTTCTCTTTAAACGCCTGTACACCCGCGTCAAGAAGAAATAACAAAACAAGCCTTAAAGTTTTTTAAAGTTAAAGGTACGAACTAAATATCCTGCTAATTTCAAATTTTTGTCTTTTACCAAACACGTCCAAATTGTAGCCTGAAACATGCAAATTGTTGTCAAAATTTCAAGTAAAGAGTTTTTGCATTACGAGTTGACTGAACGAGTCGATTTTAATTTTTTATACTATAACGATATGTGCACTTTGATATTTAAGAATATTTAGACGTTTATATTAAACAGTGCAGACGCTAGTGTCAATTGAAAATCACAAGAAATCAATAAAATACACGTATTTTCAATACTCTTTCATTTTTCAAATGTATGCATTATGTGAATTTTTTTTTTTAATTTTTGTTTTAGAAACTACCATCTTTCAGATTTATAATGCCACCTTGATCGAATGAATATCTTTAATAGAAAAAAATTTACAGCTAAAACCGCAAAACACAAAAATACGACTTTCAAGTGCTTTATTTTGTGTGGACCGGAAGTGGCGCGTGCGAAAATTAAATCCTTGTGGATTTTGATTTTATGAGCCCTAAAGATCATTTCCACAAAGTTTGAGTAAAATCTAAAATAGTGCAGCAACAATTTTTCTATTTTTTTTCGATGATTTCATATGGAATGACTCTTAAGCCAAAGTTCAACTTCAAGTCGGCACGGGTTAACTTTATTTGATTGACCTTAAATTTCTTGCAGTTCATTTTTTTATGTATACACATCGATTTAGGAGGTGAGACCAAAAATATATTGTAATTTTTTTTCCTCATATGACTAAGAAACCAAAGGACCAAAAATATTTTGAAATTGAATATTAAGGAACACCCTAATATATATATATATATATATATATATATATATATATATATATATATATATATATATATATATATATATATATATATATATATATATATATATATATATATATATATATATATATATATATATATATATATATATATGTTGTTGTTGGTTTTCTTGGGCGTTTTTTAATTTGATTAAAAAATAATTGATTAAAAATATTTTGTTTTTTCTTTGGTTTATAGCCCTGTATTTATATAGTTTTAATTTTTTTTAATTTAACATTTTACGTTTCGTTGACATTTCCAACATTTTCAAAAATCTACAAAATAACAAAAAAATTTTTATGACGTTATTTTTCTTCAAATGACTACGTATAAAATTCATTAAACAATATAAATATTACATATTTTTTCAAAAAATAAAGTAAATACCTTTTTTCCTATCCTTTTCTTTAAAAAGAAAAAAAACAAAGAGAATTGTTTTTTAAAAATCGTCAAAACATTTAACAAACAGAAAACAATAAATATTAAAAACTTAAAAATCTAAGCACTATATGTAAAGCTTTGTCAAATTTTAAAATATTTATACTAACAATAAAAACATTTCCTATCAAAAATGTCTATACATATAAATAAACCAATTAGGAAACGGTACTTCTTTTTTGAAACCAAAAATTATTAATTAAAAGGAGAAGAAAAAAGATAATTTGTATTAAAAACGGGTAACCCTATTTTTTAATTTTTAAAAAACAAGACAAACAAGTAAAAATAGTTCTTCATAAAAACGAAAAAATTAATACTAAGCACGCAGAAGCTACAGTTGAGTACAACTCTCGATGAATAAACTAATTAGCTTGTCAATATAAATCAAAATCTCGTTTATAATATCAGGTTATCATAAGTGTTTTGCAGATACTCTGAGTCTTTCTGTATATTGATTGATTTGTGTTTTTTCTGACTTTTTCTTATCAAAATCATTTCCATGATTCTGCGTTTATGATAACCTGGTTCTTTTACAAGAATTTTTACGTTGTCTTTCAAGGAAATTTGATGTTTTGTATTCCTCAGATGTGTAGAGAGAGCACTTTTCGATACTGTGGGATCGTTGTTGTTGGATCCATTAATGTGTTCACTTATTCTTTTCTTTAAGTACTGGTTTGTATTGCCAACGTATTCTGACAAACACGAGCAAGTGACTTGATATACTAGATTTGATTGTTGATCCAAAGGGACTTTATCCTTAAGGTTCGAAAAAAGTGTCTCCAGAGACAGATTTGATCTTCCCACCGTTTTTATCTTGTATCGACTCAACAAAGCACGTATTTTCTCGAATAGATTTTTAATGTATGGAACAGATACATACTTTTCATCTGGATCTTTTATTCTTCTGTTTTCTTGACCCTGGGTATGTTTAAAAATGTTACTCTTGATTATTTTTGTAACTAACACTTTCGGATAACCGTTTTTTGTCAAGGTATTCAACAGTAGTTTGAAATTTTCGTTATGAAACTGATCATCGGACAATTTAATTATCTTGTCACACAAAATGTTGATTGTGTTGATTTTGTAGTTATGTGGTAACCACGATTTATAATTTAAGTATCGACCTGACCAAGTGTCTTTGTGATACCAGTTTGTTGAAAGCGTTCCATCATTGTTCCTAATAACTTTTGTGTCTAAAAAAGACAAACAGCTGTTATTTTCTAATTCCAATGTGAATTTAATGTGTTCATTGAAATCATTAAACGCTTTCAAAAAATTATCAACTTCTTGAGCAGGGATTGCGGTGATGATGTCGTCCACATATCGATAGAAGAAAGCTGGAGAGAATGTTAAGGTTGACAATACCGATGTTTCAATATATTCCATTACCAAATTAGCCAAAACGGGACTAATCGGAGAACCCATTGGAGAACCAAACTTTTGTAGTTAAGTTTTTCCGTTAAATGTAAAAATACAGTTACTTAGAACCAATTTTAAACCTTCCATAAACTGGGCTTTTAAAAGCTTGGTTTTCGATCTTCTTTTAATGGATCTCCAGTCGTTGTTGATAAGTTTCATGACAAGTTCACTATCTATATTGGTAAACAATGATACTACGTCTAATGACAATAGTACATATTCCGGTGGTAAAACTAAAGCTTTAATTTTGTCAATGAATTCTTCGGAATTTCTTAAAAACGACGATGTATTACCAACACTTGGCTTAATGATTTCACAGAGGTACGACGATAAGTTATAAGTTGGGGAACCAATAGAGCTGACAATTGGCCGAAGAGGTGTATTTTGCTTATGTATTTTCGGAAGTCCATACATCTTTGATACTACACAGTTGTTTTTTCGCAGGCGTAATCCTTCTTCTCTGGTGATTCTTCCGTCATTTTGCCAACCCATTAGTACATCATTTACTTTTTTCTGTAATGTTAATGTACCATCTGATTTAACCATATCATATGTGTTTCGGTCGTTTAGTTGTGTTTCCAGTTTTAATATTGTTACGATTGCAGAAAAATCTAGACGATTACAGAAAGATCTAAACGATTACGGTCACTTCCAGGAAAATAAAATCAACAAACAAGTTAATGAAATGAATATTGTTGTTGTTGTCTCTTCTTAGAAATAGGGTCAACATAAACGATTTTATGAATCAAATCAACATAACGTAAAATAATCGAATATTCTAATGTTTTCTCAAGGTTTCTGGAAAGTGATGTCGAATTATCTAGAAGTATTGCAGAAGGTATATAAGAAAAATACCTTTTGTAGTTTTTAATTAGTTTATTTTAAACCTGCGATTGTGAAGTTAAAAATTATAAAAGTGATCTTTAAATTAGTTTTTGTGTAAAGTTTTTGTAAATAAAGTTATAAGTGTTATTAAATAGAAATAATTTGTGTATTATTTTCAACGTTGTGAACTGGAAATTTCTACAATAAACCGTTGGAGTTTCTGAAGCTGTTAAAAGAATATTCTAGCTAGGAATATTGTTTGCTGTATTGTTTTCCTGTTGTTGTGAAACAATTAAGGTGTTGAATACTTAATAAAACCTGGTGTTTGTGCTTACTAATCAGTGATCGAACTCAGGAAGAGATTGGGAATTGCGTTTATCGAATTGTGAGTAAGGCCAATTCGAAGTAAGGTGTGAAAAACGTAACATTGGTGACATCGGCGGATTAGTTAGCTGTTAATAATGGTTTTATTAAGTGATTTGAAGGTTCTTGAGTTAAAGAAAGAACTAGAACAACGTGGATTGTCAACAAGTGGAAACAAAACTGAATTAATGCTACGGCTTCGACAAGGAATGGAAGCCAATGGAATGGACATGGAAAGTTACCAGTTTGGAGTGATTAGTACAAATAATGATCTAGTGGCAGCTGATGAGGAGAAAAGTTTTGTTGCAGAAACAACAACAACATTACCATCTGGAAACTGCGATTTTATGCAGTTATTGGCTATGATGCAACAGATGAGTTTGAACATCAGTCAACAGAATCAGCAATTGACTGCCGTAAACGCTAATATGGTTGCCAATAAAGACGAGCTGAATCAAAAATTTGATCAACAAAGTAGCAACATCAATCAACAGCTAGAAACAGTCAACAATAACATGGCTGTTAATAAAGAAGAGATTACTGCAACACTTGCTGCAAATAAAGATGAGATGAACCAGCAAATAAACGAGTTGAAAATTGGAATACATCAACATTTGGATGAGAAACTTCTACAAATGTCAACGGCATTCGATGGAAAAGTCGAGAAGATTCAAAACGATATCCAAGAATTAGAACAAAAAGTGCATGACGAAAACAAAAAGGTACTTTCCAAAGTTGATGATTTCGAAAAACGGTTGCAGGATGTTGAGACGACCAAAGTTACCTCACAGGTGGTACATCAAGCAGCAAATATCAAACTAAAACCACCATCATATGACGGTACCACATCTTTCGGCATCTTCAAGTTCCAGTTCGAGACTGCAGCAGATCAAAATGTTTGGAACGCCGAAAATCGTCTTGCTGCATTGATAGTTGCACTTAAAGGGGAAGCAGCTGAAGCATTACAGGCAGTTCCAGAAAACGATCGCAAAAGTTATGCTGAAGTGATGAATGCGTTGGAACGAAAATATGGCAGCGACCACAAAAAGGAGCTATACCGGATCGAGTTAAAGGGTCGCTTGCAACGGAATGGAGAAAGCATTCAGGACTATTCTTCGGCAGTAGAACGCCTTGTACATTTGGCACACTCGAATACTCCACCGAATTTTATGGAGAAAATGAAGATCGAGGCGTTTACTGATGGTATTCGTGATCCAGAAACACGAAAAGCAGTAATGTTGTCGCCAAAAGCAACATTCGCAGAAACTATTGCTTATGCCTTAACGAATGAAACTGCGCAAGCAATTATTAAACCATCAATTAAAATACGCCGGGTGGAGTTGGCTGATGAAAACAACTACAAGTCAAGACCACGAGAGAGTATACGAAGTGATAGAATTCGATGCTGGTTATGTGGCAAGTTGGGCCATATTTCGAGAGAATGTCGAGATGTTAGAAGGAAACGAGCAAGATCAGCATCGCCTATGCAGCGACGTCAAGCAGAAGAACGGGTGCAGCAAGCTAGGGAAGACGATAGAGCAGCACCGCATCAGTTAAACTACAACGAGTCAGCCTAAAGGGGCGTAAGCTGGCTCCCACAACCGATTGCCCCATAACCTTCATCCATGTTTCGAGATTGACAAGGGGAGGTGACAGCCTTACTGTTAGGGCTAATATTGATGGAAAAAGTTGTGTCATCACGTTAGATACGGGAGCAACAAATACAATTGTCCGCACTGATATTGTGAAAGGGAAACTAAAACCAGCAGGGAGATACCGGATGCAAACAGCTACTGGCGAAAGTGCAAGTATTAAAGGAAAGAAAGTGGTCAACTTTGAAATAGGGAATACTCACTTTCAACATGAAGTGGTGGTAGCTGACATTGTGGATGAAGTCATCCTAGGCATGGACTTCATGAGGCCAAATGGATTCGTTATTGATGCTGGCAAAGGAGTACTCACGTACGGAAATGTTGAGTTGCCACTCCAATTTAATGGTGAAGATTCAAATTGTGTTCGTCGAATAATATTAGATCACAGGGAAAAACTGCCACCCCAATCAGAAACAATCATTTGGGGAAAATTGGAAGGAGGTTCTGGGTCACCCAGGTTGTGGGTTGTAGAAGCCAACAAAGAACATCAAAATTGTAAAGAAGTCGTTATAGGGAAAACTTTAGTTAGATCGGATGCTGATTACAAAATACCAGTAAGAGTTTTAAATCTGTCAGATACGCAGAAAACAATAAAAAAAGGATCAATCATAGGACAATGTGAAGAGGTAGCTAAAATAATAAAGTGCGAGCAGAAAAACATCAATAGCTCGGTCAACACAAAACAACAAAAAGCAGAAATGGAACAACTTGTGCAGAAATGGACAGAAGGACTTTCAGAAGAGCAGAAGAAAGCAGCACGTCAATTGTTAGAGCGGCACAAGTCTGTATTCTGTAGTACACCTGAAGGGAATGGCAGAACCAATATGGTAAAACATCGTATTGACACCGGAGCAGAAAAGCCGATACGCCAGGCACCAAGGAGATTACCATTAGCTAAAAGAGAGGAAGCTGATAAAATGGTAAGAGATATGAAAGAAGCTGGTGTAATTGAGCTTTCAGACAGTCCCTGGAGCTCACCTGTGGTGTTAGTTGGCAAGAAAGATGGGAGCTTGAGATTTTGTGTTGACTACAGGAAACTAAACATAGTTACGAAGAAGGATAGCTACCCATTGCCTAGGATTGATGATACACTGGATACTTTATCGGGTTCAAGATTGTTTTCAACACTGGATCTGCAGAGTGGTTACTGGCAGGTGGAAGTTGCAGAGGAAGATCGGGAGAAAACGGCGTTCAGTGTAGGTAATGGACTATGGCAATTTAATGTCATGCCATTTGGGTTATGCAACGCTCCCGCAACTTTCGAGAGATTAATGGAACGGGTACTTAAAGGCTTGCACTGGAAAACATGCCTTGTATATTTGGATGACATCATCGTCATGGGTAAAGACTTTGATGACCACTTGAAGAACTTGGCGGAGGTACTGGAAAGGTTGCAAGCAGCTGGTTTAAAATTAAGTCCCAAAAAGTGTTCACTTTTCAAGGAAGAAGTAAAATATTTGGGACACAAGGTTACGGCAATGGGAATTCATACAGATTCCGACAAGATTGCAGCAGTTATGAACTGGCCAAGACCAAAGAACCTACATGAACTACGAAGCTTCCTTGGATTGTGCACATATTACAGACGGTTTGTGCCAGGATTCGCCAACGTTGCCAAAAGTCTGCATGAGTTAACCAGAAAAGATAAGGCATTTGAATGGAATGAACCTCAAGAACAAGCATTTGTGGAGCTCCGAAAGAGATTATGTACGGCTCCAATTCTGTCCTATCCTATACCAAATGTTCAGTTTATTTTGGATACTGATGCCAGTAATGAAGGTATAGGAGGAGTCTTGTCGCAGAATATAGATGGTCAGGAAAAGGTGATAGCTTATTTCTCGAAAATGTTATCAAAGCCGGAGCGAAATTATTGTGTTACCCGGAAGGAGTTATTGGCCATTATGGAATGCGTCAAACATTTTCATAAATACTTGTATGGTCAGAAATTTCATCTTAGAACTGACCATGGTGCGTTAAGATGGCTACTCCAGTTCAAAAATCCAGAGGGACAAGTAGCACGCTGGATCGAACGGTTGCAGGCGTACGATTTGGACATTGAACATCGAAAGGGTACTGCACATGGGAACGCTGATGCATTATCGAGACGACCCTGTCCAGTTGAATGCAAGCATTGCAGTCGTCAAGAAAATAAGGAGAACATCATCGATGTACGATTACTACAAGTGCTACCTGACGATGAATGGACTGCTGAAGCCATAAGAAAAGATCAATTAGAAGATCCGGATCTTGCACCCATCATCGAGTTCAAGGAAAAGGGCTGCAAACCAGTATGGGGAGAAATTTCTGATAAAACTCCAACTTTGAAGGCGTACTGGGCGCAATGGGACAGTCTCCAGTTAGAGGATGGATGTTTAAAGAGAGTATGGGAAAGCTCCGATGGCAAGATAAAGCAATCCCTTACAGTGGTACCAAAAAGGAAAATAGAAGCAGTACTAAGGGAGTATCACGAAGGAACGAGTGGAGGTCATCTTGGGATAAATAAAACTCTTGCAAAAATACGACAACGGTTTTACTGGGCGGGGACTCGGCAATCAATTGTGGAGTGGTGTCAAAAATGCGATAAATGTGCGGCGGTGAAAGGACCCGCACGAAGAAGTCATGGAAAAATGAAGCAATACAATGTAGGTGCTCCATTTGAAAGGATCGCAATGGATGTAGCGGGACCATTTCCAACAACTGATAATCAGAATAAATATGTGCTTGTGATCATGGACTACTTCAGTAAGTGGCCGGAAGTGTGTGCGATTCCCAACCAGGAAGCAACCACAATCGCTGAAGCTGTGATAAATAATTGGATCAGCCGCTATGGAGTTCCTATGGAGATCCACACCGATCAGGGACGGAACTTCGAGTCAGCTGTATTCCAGGAAATTTGTCAAATGCTGGGGATTAACAAAACGAGGACGACAGCTTCACACCCACAGTCAGATGGGATGGTTGAGAGATTTAATGCTACTTTGGAGGAATTTCTAGTAAAAGTGGTCAGTAAGAATCAACGTAACTGGGATCAACACATTCCTTTGTTTTTGATGGCATACAGATCAGCAGTTCATGACACCACGACCATGACACCAGCTCAAACTATTTTCGGAAGTGATTTAAGACTTCCTGGTGACCTCAAATTTGGAGCGGTACCATCAACATCATTGTCTGCGCAAGAATACGTCAATCGAATCAGGAAGAACCTTGAGGATATTCACAATCTTGTTCGGCAGAAGATACAACTGACCAGTGATAAAATGAAAGCCCGATATGATATACGATCTAATAATAAAGGTTTCGAAGAAGGACAATTAGTATGGCTACACAACCCACAACGAAAACGAGGGTTATCACCAAAACTGCAAGCTGCATGGGAAGGACCTTACAACATTATAACGAAGTTGAATGACGTGGTTTATAGAATTAAGAAAGGCCATCGAGGCAAAGCGAAAGTAGTACATTTGGAAAGATTGGCCTTATACAAAGGAGAGCTAGATCCTGTTCGGGACGAACAGGCTTAAGTGGAGGGTATTGTTACGATTGCAGAAAAATCTAGACGATTACAGAAAGATCTAAACGATTACGGTCACTTCCAGGAAAATAAAATCAACAAACAAGTTAATGAAATGAATATTGTTGTTGTTGTCTCTTCTTAGAAATAGGGTCAACATAAACGATTTTATGAATCAAATCAACATAACGTAAAATAATCGAATATTCTAATGTTTTCTCAAGGTTTCTGGAAAGTGATGTCGAATTATCTAGAAGTATTGCAGAAGGTATATAAGAAAAATACCTTTTGTAGTTTTTAATTAGTTTATTTTAAACCTGCGATTGTGAAGTTAAAAATTATAAAAGTGATCTTTAAATTAGTTTTTGTGTAAAGTTTTTGTAAATAAAGTTATAAGTGTTATTAAATAGAAATAATTTGTGTATTATTTTCAACGTTGTGAACTGGAAATTTCTACAATAAACCGTTGGAGTTTCTGAAGCTGTTAAAAGAATATTCTAGCTAGGAATATTGTTTGCTGTATTGTTTTCCTGTTGTTGTGAAACAATTAAGGTGTTGAATACTTAATAAAACCTGGTGTTTGTGCTTACTAATCAGTGATCGAACTCAGGAAGAGATTGGGAATTGCGTTTATCGAATTGTGAGTAAGGCCAATTCGAAGTAAGGTGTGAAAAACGTAACAATATGTACTCTTCTTTTCGCATCACCACTGTTACGTTACCTTTATCCGCTCGGGTTATTACCAAATCTTTGTTGTCTTTACAGAACTGTTGCGTTTCTTTAATCTGTGAGGTAAGTGCATGATCTTCTTTGGTGAAATATGTTCTTTGTTGGTTTTTGTTTTGATGTTTGAAGTTTTTCAGAATATTAACTAGGTTATTTCTAATATCAATTCTCGTGTCTTCTTCCATGTTATATAGACAAGCTTCCACATCACAGATTATATTAGTATATGGAATCAAATTTGCAGATGTTGGAGGGCAAAACTTGTTACCTAAGCTTAAGATGTATTTAACATTTTCTGGTATTGGTTTATCGGTGGTGTTAACCAACACTTTCTCCATTTCATGAAATTCTTGTTGACAGGTGGTAAGTTGGAGTTCACATCTCATTTGGTTCAGCTTCTTGATATGTTTTTCTTTAGTTTCCCGAAAAACTGCTTCATATCGAACCTTACATCTATTGATGAAATTAGTTGTAGTTTCGATTGGTAGGTCTAAACGTTGAACCATTTCTAAATATTTCTGAAGTTTAACTTTATTATCTCGAATAAGCTTGTTGATTTCTGTAATTTCCTGACTTATAATTGCAAAAATGAATTTGTTTTGTAATCTTTGAAAAACAACTTCATCAATTTTTTGGACATTTTTTATTTTTCTGTTTTTTGGAAAAACTTGTTGTTTCCTACATCGAAGCAAAAAATGCAGTTTGTTCACTGCTTTTGCTTGCTTGATGTTAGCGGTAAGCAAGTTTTTCATATGTTTCACCATAACGTCACCACCAATTGGTCGAATGTATTCGAAAAATTGATGATCATGAGCATTGTGGATAGTCTCCATTTTCACCAAGGAGGATTTATATGTTGTTGTTGGTTTTCTTGGGCGTTTTTTTAATTTGATTAAAAAATATTTGATTAAAAATATTTTGTTTTTTCTTTGGTTTATAGCCCTGTATTTATATAGTTTTAATTTTTTTTTAATTTAACATTTTACGTTTCGTTGACATTTCCAACATTTTCAAAAATCTAAAAAATAACAAAAAAATTTTTATGACGTTATTTTTCTTCAAATGACTACGTATAAAATTCATTAAACAATATAAATATTACATATTTTTTCAAAAAATAAAGTAAATACCTTTTTTCTTATCCTTTTCTTTAAAAAGAAAAAAAACAAAGAGAATTGTTTTTAAAAATCGTCAAAACATTTAACAAACAGAAAACAATAAATATTAAAAACTTAAAAATCTAAG